>JARJEB010012504.1:0-40865 GCA_030264535.1 Liometoxenus newtonarum | reverse complement strand
CGACGTTACTAAGGTAGAAATTCGAATTGGAAAAAAAGTAACGATGTAACTACTACTTTAAAAAACTGGTACTAGTTAGTAACTACTACTAGTTAGTAACTACTACAAAATAGTAGTTATTTAGTTTTTGCACACCTCCAGTGGTTACCACTACAACAATATAAATAAAAATCATACGGCAAAAGAAATCGTGCTGTAAAAACTTTGTGCTGCACGCATTTTGTCTGAGTTCGGCAATAGCCAAATCATAAAGCCAATATAAAGCAAAAGTAAAAAGCAATGCGGAAATGGTACAATTATGGGAGGAAATCAAGAAACTGTGTTTAAAAGTGAGAAATTTGTCCCTCTTCAGCATTTTCGTTTTCATATTTTCTTTACCACCAGATATTGTGTACTTGTGTATTGTGTATTGTGTACATGTTAAGTTTTCCACCTGCACATCTTCCAAGCTTACGTTCATGGGTATGCTACAAGGGAATAAAAACCTATTAAAATTTTGCACTTAATTAAAGTTTTCCTTTAGTTATTTTGCAAAGGAAAAATTGTTTGATTAGATTTTGCTTTGTCATTCATGAACAATAGTGTTTTTCCCCAAGCTAGCTGTATACCTAGCGTTTGGTATTGCACAATTTTTATCCCAACAATACTTTAAGAACATTTGGAGGACAAATGAAACAAAACGGAAAAATTTTAGTTACAAGGATTTAAAAATCATGAAATTTCTTAGCACTAATATAATGGAGTTAAATGCGCTTCTCCAAATTAAAACCCTGTATACCTGGAAGACCCTGTATACTTTCATCAATGATATTACTTGCAATTCGCTATATATTGGATGTAGAAACGTTGCTCGGCTGGTTTAACTATGTAAATGTCTGCAATCAAGTGGAATCTCTCCGGTGGCTTCGTATTAGCATATACTGACTCTGACATACTGGAATACGCAATATCCACTAGCTGGTAGGATAGCTGCGTCCTGCTTCCTGCTGCCTGCTGGCTTGTAACTGGTTTCGGTAAAGCTGCCGAAATGAAATGACCGGTACGACCGATATGCTTCTGCCCAGTCAAGTCAGCCCCTGATATTGACTATTGGAAAACGAATATTTTTTTCAACTTTGCCTGTTCTGCTTCGTACATTCCGGATAACTGTTATCCTTGTTGCCCATTCTTCCTGTTTCTCATCATTTCGTTATCTAAGTACATATAAGTTAAATTTGTTTCAGGAATCAAACCGTAACGAAACGTAATTCATGCAAAATGTTTCTTCCTTAGGTTTTCATCTTGTTCGAATAAATTTGGAAGTTTAAAAAAGTTTTTTTTACTTTTTATTAATATTTTTATATTAACCGTTTTCAAATGATGAATTCCTTTGAATATCTATATTTCAGCAATTTTTTAAAATGATATTTGTGTGATTGTGTTTATATTCTGGAAGCATTTTCTGTCATTATCCTTTGAATCGTTTCTATATATATATACATAGGAAGTTCATCAAATTATGTTCTCGTCAACATAGGACGATTTATTACTGGCACCTTGTGGAATGTGCGCCGATTTTCCTCACACCTCGTCAAAAATTATTCCGTCAATATTTTTCTCCTTTTGTCCTTTTCAGCCCTATTATATCTTTATATTAGTTCATAAAATATAAAGGAATGTTTTGCTTTGGCAATTATTTTTTTCCTGAATTATATTAATAACACTTTACAGTCAGTGAGACATCAATTAATAACCAGTAATAAATGACTCAACTTTAAGGAATCTATTCATCAAGAGGAAACAAGCTTAAAATAAAAATTGTGAATTTGAAAATCTGCCTTGTCATTAAAACCTAGTCGAACAAAATTCGATTAAAATTAAATTATAAATTTTGTTTGAACAAAATGATTTAATAATTATAAACAATGTTGATGTTTAGAAATTTCAATAAAAAAATAATTATGTTCCAGTAAAAAAAAAACAGTCAAAAGGAATATCAAAGAATGAAGCACTCATTTGTTGTTGCTGACTGTATCTAGCGAAAGTGAGTAGAATGTACAGAAAAATTTTAATATCGAGGTAATGACTTGACGCTTGTACAGCCTTATTACTTCATATTTATGCAAAGTTAGGTATACAAAACGATTTCAAGCAAGAAACATTCTCTGTTTTCGTGGTTTTCCCCCCAACATTTTCACATTATATTTTGTACTTTTCTTTTGCTTTACATATTCATTTTCAACTTCTGTTTTACATCCCTAACTTTTAATAAGTATTTAACTAAGGATGAAAAACATAAGAAAAAGTTGAAGAAATGCATTTGATTCTTTGCCTTTGGACAGAAAACAGAATTTCAGATTTTAATTAAAACTTAAACGAATTCGTAAATTTTACGATAATTGGAAAAATCCTCTGCAATCTTTATTAAATAAACATTGCCGTAATAACCTCATTTATATAAAATTGCATATCTTGCAAGAAACTTTTTATTTGAACTTCAAGTCAAGTCAAGTTTTAATTTCCAACATGTGAATAGAGTTGATCGTTTTGTTAACACATAAATTATTAACTGAAAAGTGGTGATGTACCAAGTGCAACTTTGAAAGTTTGATTTACTTCGTAACATAATAAAATGGAACATTTTCTTCATACGAGTTGTAGGAATATCTAGATACGCACCGTTTGTGTTCAAATTCGTACCAAGCTGCCCCTACCTTTCTTCTGAGCAATTAAGCTGTATTGTATTGGTAACGCCCCACAATCGCTTTGATTTCTTATGTTTCACATTCTAATGTGGAGATCTGATTGGTTAGCGCCCTCTAGTTCTCACGGTTTTGTTTCAGGTACGAATTTTTACAGAGACGTTGCGTATCTTTTCCTAAGTTTAAGATAAGTTACAGTTAAAGCAAAATGAATATTGAAATAAATGTGCGACAAGCGCATATTCGCTACAATTGGGAATATATATGAATAACATTCACAAAATATCTTGATGCACCACCAGGGTAAGAAATAAAGGAAGAGCTTAATTAACAGCGCAACGTAAATTAACCATGGCGTCATACGAACACTTATACAGAGTGATCAAAAATGTGCTACTTATAAAAATTTCATCACCAACTGGAAGTTTATTATTTTAGATCACTATGCACGCAGTAGAAATTAGCATATTAAAGCCACAAAGTTATAAGTTCACTCATTGGTAGTCTTAAGAAGTTTTGAATTGATTTTATTGAAAAAAAAAAACAATTGACATGTACTTAAGTATAGTATATCAAAAGTTGAAACACAAAAGTATTTAATTACTCCATATGGAGTTTTGTTTTATTTTATGTTTATTTTTAATTTTATAAGGAAAATATTTTACCAACTTTCTAACTATGTGTAAGAACCATTTAATTATTTTGATAATTTATTCATTTCCTTTCATCCCGTAGAAATAATTGCAACCTTAATGTTAATGTAGGTATGAAATTTGATCATGTTCCTGCTGCCTTCCCCTATTATTATGATTATTATTATTATTCTTTAGCTATCATTAACAGTAATGCAATTAAACATTAATTTGCTATTCAGGAATAACAATATTACAAACACAATCGTAATTATCCATTTATTGTGCTGAGATATAACATTTCATCAGAATAATTGTAAGCTTAAACAGGACACCAAACCACTCCTTGTCCTCCTTTATTGTATTCGTGCTGCTATTAGTTATTAATAATTCGCAATGCAAATAAATTAATTTATATTTATTGTTAGATAGAATTTCAGGAAATTAGAGTCGAAGGACAGGGAAGAATGGGATCGCGAACTGTACGTTTGCCTTTTAATAGTCTGCCATAAAATTCGTTTTATTGCTCTTTAAGCGACGCAACGTGCTAAAAGGTCATTACATTGCTCCTGTTCCGATACTATAACATTACATCGTCCTTCCGTTCCGTATCAGTCGAATGTTATTCTTTTTCTAACATTGTTTACAGGGACGAACTAATAAAACTAAAAAAAACTTACATTTAAAGTTAATTAGATTTCGGGCGGTTAATTTTTGAACTTTTAAATATTTCTATTCTCATTGCGATCCTTATAGGAAGCAATAAACCCAAATGTGCTAAATGGCACATTTTATTTTATTATCAGTTTTATATTTTATTTAGCAAAATGTGTGTTTCTACATTGTGCGAGTACATGTAATAAGTGAAGTAGACGTAGACTTTTGTTTAAATAGGTCGGGAATGTATATATTCGTCCTTGCTTTGTGGTCGCAATGTTATTGCTGATGTAACTCGTTTGCGGCGCGCATTATATGTTACAAAGAGTCCTTACATTTCGCATTTTCGCCGCAAATGTAGAATGAAAAAAAGTATTTTCTTTCTGTAAGCACGCGGCATTAGGTATTGTCTTTCGGAGTTTTAGTGGGCGATGTTTTCATAAATCAGCAGTAAACACACCATGAGCGCAAAAATACACCAAAATGCAAGATAGAGGAAAATGAGAATGAAACGCGACAATGGTGTGTCTCATTGAAGTCTGTAGTTGAGGGTAATAACGAAAATACCAAGTGGTACACGAACTAAGTTGCAATCTAATGAGTGCTTGCGTCGCTTATTGATGAAACCATTTGCTCGATTGACATACTTTGCCAAACTCCGTACAGGAACTTATAGATCCACTTTAGTAAGCCCCAGAACAATAATATATTGATAAGGCCATTGTGCATGCTGTATGTTGCATATGTGTATATGGTATTGTTTAAAGGGAACTTCAAATCAGAGTGCTTAGTCTTATGCCCTGAATCTAAGTCAGACCTGAGACGGCGGCGGCCCAAGCTGGTGGAAAAGCTTTTGTGCTTTCCTGGAGCTTTATATTTCTCCGGTTTTCTTGGACGGCTTCGCTCTATATTTCCCTGTGCTTGCATCACGGAGGAAATAGATGAACGTTCATACATCCGACCTGCTATATCTTTGTTCGGTTTGCGGAGCTTTTCTACTGAATCCTTGCATGCGTTAAACAAAAAATATACAAAGTGTCTTTAACAATTATAAACGAAACAACAAATTCGCTAGCTACATTTCCAAAATCGACTATTTCTTAAAATTTCTTCATTTTTGGACAATTTGTTTGAAGTAAATACGAGAAAAGAAAGTTAAATTGCCGAAATTATGATTTTTCTATTGTTTTGTGACTTTTATTTCGGCACTTTTGCTTGCGATTTTGATTATTTGTTTTCGTTTTTGAACATTTTGTATAAAATACATGTAATTTTACAGATTTGCGTTTAAGGGTAGGTAGATAGCAGGTACATGTCGCTGAACCACATCATCATTGGCAGAGACGGTAGTGTCGTTACCGCAGAACGCGCCCGATTTCTGCAACGAAAAGCCTTTTAACGACCGTGTCTACGAACTCTTAGTGTTCAATGTCTTGTGCGTGCACAATAGCTTTCATTAATAATTAACGAGACCCAACTTCAACTCTCGTAAGCGTTTTTACCCGAAAGTATATTTAGAATGGTTGAAAAATTGCTTCTTTACGCATTTTTATGTTCGAACTATTATTCCCACATCAACGAAAAGAAACAGAACAAAAAAATCTAATGTTGCCTTCGTTGTTATCCTTCTGTAACAAACAACGCCATAATGACATTTAAGTTTTTGTTATTTGTTCAAATGATCCTTGAATATGGGTGTGGTATAAACATTGCGAAATAAGGATTATAAGGATTTGAACAAAAGAGAGTGTAAGATAAACTCAAAGGCGCAAAGGATGAAAGGAACGCGCAAAATATCAAAAAGCTAAGATAATATAACAAGTTGGACCGGCGTACTTGCGACGCCTTCCGTCCGTGACGGTGGCGCCTGCCGATGTGTTATATGTGTTTGTGCTAGCAAGGGGCGGCGGTCCTGTGAAGGTGATGCCGCTCGAGAGGAGAAAACGACGCCGCGCGTTTTAGTCCTGCTGTAGCCGAGTCCCGGCGCGGTTATTACGTGCAACGATTCGTATACGGCCGCACTAGGACTGAAAAGCTTGTGGATTTGCCAAGCTACAACTACATATACTACCTACAACTATATCAACATACACACTGGATGTATAGTATGTAGCCGCCTCTGAAGAGCGTTACACGTATTTTAGTCAAGGTGGTTGGTGTGTGTGTGTGCGCTTGATCCTGTTTTCACGATATACTTTCCGGCATCGCATCCGCATCGCGAAAACTTTATCAAATATAGGTGCTGCTAAGTTAAGCAAATTGCTGCACTGAACTAAACAGCATGGAGCGTTATTTAACATTCAACTTTTAATTAATAGTGTTGAATATATCTACCTATTAAACTAGTTACGGTAAGTTTTGTTATTATTTTTTTCTGTCTAAAGTCGAACTGATAGTTGAAAGTTGAAAAATAATTGTAAAATGAAAATGCATTTTCGACTTTTAATACTTGTTATAAAATAAATTAAACAGAATTTGTTGGATTATTTAGACATAAAATGCTAATTTGACAACGAACGACCTTGGTATTAAATATACTTAAAATAATCTCTTGTTTTAAATATCGTTTGTTTGAAAATTAATAATTTACATGTCATTTACCAATATTAAGCCGTTTGATAAATGACGTGGAAATTTATTTATATTCAATTAATTATAAGTACTAATTTAGAGCAGGTGCATTCATATTTTCGATTTTGTGTTCTAAATGTTTAAAATTCCTTGCTGACGCATAATAATAAAGCAAATAATTAAATGGTAAAGTATCCCAATTACAATTACCTAATAAACGTATTCACTGCGGAGGGCATTGAGATTAAAACCTCATCAATGTGAGCATAACATAGCCTTCTTTCAAATTTTAGCTTCTTGCTTTTTACCCCAAAGTTTATAGAGACATTAATTTTGCATTAAAAAGTTTAAAGAGCTCGAGCTCACGAACACAAGAAACCTGGCTAGAAATAAATCATTATGGTTTTCGGGATTCTAATTAAATTTTATAAAAATTGTTAATCTCGAAATAAAGAGATGACTGGTATTTAAAGCAACGCATTTTTTTTCAGATAAACATCATTGAAAGGGACTTCGTAATAAAATACAACGTGCAGGTTCTGCGGCTTTCATAAATTTTGAATATTCTATTCGAAATTCCTGCAGGCGCAATAAAACCCTCGTGAAAATGTGCGTTTAATGTAGAAATGTAAAAATATTTGTAGTATATTTGTAATAACCTTTCATGACATGTGTCTTTTGCACAACACCATATACTCTCGGCTCCATTCGGTCGATGCTTTTGCGTTGATTCCTTCGTTTCGTCCTTGCTCCTGGTATTTTCTAAACGCGCGCCAATAAGTCGTAACATAAATTAATCTACACACGAAATAACATCTCCGTTTTTTGCTATTTCTTTTTGCTTTTAGTTTCCACGTTCATTCAATATAATATGGTTTTTGCGTTCCCACACCCTTGACTTACTGCAAACCGAACACCGAAGAGGGTGAACTAAAATCGTTCGGGCTGCACGCACATAAAACATAATAAATCCACCAGAAACCATGCTTTACGGAAAATGTAATAATTCAATATTGCCAATTTTTGCTCAATATCGAGTGAAAAACAAAATGAGGAAAGTAAAGAAAATATGAAACAAAATCGTCAATATTTTAATTAAATATACCATAAAAAAAGGGATTTTACACAATTTAATGCTTACAATGAACAACCTGGTCGAAATGCTGAGTATTCAAGTCGTTGTTGCAATGCAAGGTTAAATAGGACGAAGGAGATAGTTAAAACTCATTGAATACTAATTCCCGCCATTGTAAGCAATAAATTGGGTAAAAACCTTGTTATTTTGATATATTTATTTATATTTCTGACGCTCAAACTCAACATATTTTAATTTTCTTAGATTTTAAGTTGTTTGGTTTATTTTTTGCTTGCATCTCAACTTATAATGGCTTTGACAACAAACAAAAAAAGAAAAATTCCGCAAAACTGCATAATGCAATAGATTACTTAGTTCAGTGAGTAAACTAAAGCAAAGCAAGCCTTTCCTTATTCTATACCAAATCGTATATCTTTGTGCAAAACAAGAAGCATAAAGAAGTTTAATTTAATATGTCTTTAGTTGCATTGTGTGGGTTCAGTTTCCACATCCCTTAGATTTCAAATTGCATTTCGTCTCTTATCTTATTGCTACTTATATTAAGTGTGTAATGTTCTCGCAATTGTGTATTGTTTCGCAAATTGAAAATAAAAATGTACCGAGTATACATATTGCCTTAACGTACAAGGGTTGAGGGTAGTGAACATAAGTTTAGCATTGTGCAGTTAGGTTGTTTGCTTCGCTTCTTGTAAATAGTATATCGCAAAGCGTACTATGCGCTCGTCCTGCGCCTTTCTTCTTATATGGACGCATAAATGGGAAAAACTGATGTGAGTTACAATTCATTCCGGTAAACAACGTCGTAAAATCAGAAGTCTCAGCGTACAGTTTTAGAAATACCGGTATAAAAGAATGCAACTATACAACGAAAAAGGACGAAGGGAAACAATAATAACGACGGATACGTATTGGTCCCGAGGGTATACTCTTTTCTTAAAATATTGATGCTGGAAATCATGTACAACAAAATGTGAACTACCAGTAAACTACTAGGATTTTTTATCACATTATTATTACTTATTTGGTATAAAATTCCTTTTGCATTTTCATTTCCTTTATTTTCATATTTTTCGAAAGTACAGCAAAAAGCTGTTTACCACTTTAATACAGTTTGAAAAGTAATAAGGATAATTTTAATAAACTAAGTAAAAGACTATTAAATTGCTCAAAAAGCCTGAAAATTCTTGGGAAAAATAATAATTAAGCTCGTTGGAAAAGATTTTCCACAGGACTTGCGTACGAAATAATGGTATGCAAATCATTGATCTGGGCGCTCGTTGAGTGCACTCAATTTATTGTGAAAAACCTTCAAGTTCTGCAATCTTTAATCTTTTGTCACTTTGAAACTATGAAAACATGAAATAAACGCAATATTACTTAATTTCTTTGAAAATTGAAGGACCAACTTAACCAATAATTAAACCACCATCACGTACTCCTCGTCTCATCACGATTCCGTAGACATCTCCTTAAAGTATGCTCCAAAACCGCAACAACACGACATCTTAACATTAAGTGAACTGAGTGGGTTCCCGATGTCATCGCCTACGTGGAACACAACAAAGTGTCGCTTTGTTCCCAGCAAAACAACAAAACCAATTCTCTTAGAATATAGCGTCGTTTAAGTATTGTCGTCCTTGTCGGTCTAGTTGGTTATCATTGACAAGGGTTAAGTAGAAATTAATATCGGGCCAAAATGTTATTATAATTCCTTTCATCATTTTCCTTGTATTGATAATAACTGAATAACCTTTAAACAATCAAAGCGAAACAAAATTTGATGTTTTTTTTTCGTTTTACTGAACTTTAGTTTCCATTCAAACAATTTCCAAGTCAAATGTAAGCAAAGTTTAACTTTAAAAGAAAATAAGAATTTAAGATGTTGAATTGGAATTTTGTTTCTTAATATTTCGCCCAGTCTCCTATATCCTATTAGTTTGTCCTGTTTGGTTTCCTGCAGACATTACCGCGAGTGCTAATCAGCGAACATTCAAATTCAACCGGTAAACTTCCTTCGGAAAGTTTTCCGAAATGTTTCCCTGGTGCTAGCGTCAACCAGGGCTAAAAGGTCGGGTAGAGATCTTTGGGCATGGTGTCCAGGGGGGTAGAATAGAGCAACCAGGGTCCGCGCTGTTCTGCGCTGGCGGAATTAGAAGTTTGCTCGAGCGTTAAGTGTGCAGAAGTCCGCTCACTTGTCAGAATATTTAACTTTGTTTCAGGCCAAAAGTACGAAATGTGACCAGCTTACTGATTGCGATTAAACGAAAAGTTGTTTTTTTTTCGTTTGCCATTCGCATTTACAGTTATACATGTTTCGACATTGAGAGCAACAAAAAAACTAGAGGATGAACAGAACAAAATTCTCGCGTGAAGAAATTGAACTGGGGAAACTGAAAGACAAAAAAAAAACAGTCAAGTACAAAAAAGTGGAAGCGAAACTTGTAACAAGCAAAAAACGCTTAATTAGCGAAACGTGCTTGTTATACCAACCGTTTTAGTCTTTTATATATCCACTTGTGATAAAAAAAGAGAATTGTGGAATGGGATATAACAATTTTAACAATTTCTTATTTAATTTTGTCGTACAATGACAAATCCTGTTTGCCAGATTTAAATGTGTTATTTTAAATTTGCATCCACAGAAATAACAATAGATTTAAAAAGTAAAATTAGAACAAACAATCTTAAATTCGTCAACAATTTTTCATTAAGAAATTACTAGAATAAATTCAAAGTTTAGCTTAAACGCTAGTAATTTGAAAGTTTTCATCGAAAAATAAATCCGAATGTTTATTTATTAAATTTCATATTCTGACCTCAGCTTTCCATGATACATCCTTTTATCCTGGTGACATCAACATGTATCAGTTGCACATAAGATTTCAAGTTCCATAAAAATAAATCTCGTAGAAGATCATAAATCATAAAAAGTTGATGAAGTTTTCGAGACGTGGGTGGATTTCCTTTCTTTACTTGGACTATGAGAGTAAAATGTAAACAACCCTTATATCCCAACATCCCTGAAGTAATACTCATAACATTTATTTAAAAAATTATCCTTATAATTGGAATAATCACATTTATAGTATAAAATCAATTTTTCTTGTTGTTTAATGAAAAATATATAAAAACTCCAAGATGATTATACAAGTTCAAGTTAGATTGAATCTCTCTTTAAATTTTAACAGAAGTTTGCATTATCCTTGAAGCTCTCTGGCATGTACCTCCTAACAAAGTTAAATTAAACAACAAAAAAAATTGCAAGTAACTTTTCTACTTCGCTTCGAGTTTCCTTTTGGTGTTGAGGAAATATTTTGGCACGTCTGAAACGTGGTAAAAGTTTGCGATGTTCGTTCGCCTGTGACACGCCGACGCTTATCGTCAAAACAATAGCGAAATTTACATTTACAGAATTCGAATTCGAATGACAACATCAATGGTATTCTAAAATCACATGTAAATGAAATAATATTTGTTAGTATACCAGGATTGTTTTCAGTTCTGTCGGAATGAATATATGAATTGAAATGTAATGTATATCTGTTTTCAGAACAATAATAAATTTTTCTTACTCATATTTAAAAGAAATCACCGAAGCGAGTAACAATTTTTCTAAAAGAAACTGGGTGTACAAATCCAAAAAAAAATCAACGATAATGCAAAATTTTGTTGATAATGGATTATCGAAAACAATTGTCCTGGTAGAACCTGATTTTGAGGAGATAACTAAATGAAAAATTCCCCTTTTCCTTTTCTTTGTTTTGTTATTGCGAACCTTTATTTAAGTTGTCATTACCAAACTCTCTGATGAATTACAAAAACAAATGTTTTGTTTCAACTTGATTCAGTTAACCTGGCTAAAAGGATAACAGTTTACAAAGTCATAATTTAATAATACGCTTCTTTGCTTCATAATTGATGTCATGAAGTTATTTGAAGGAAAAACAGTAACGCTAAGAAGGCATTGAATGCTCATTCTGATTAACTTTAAATTTTTCATTCAACCAAAGAAGCCAACTTTGTATTTTAAATACAAAATTTTAGAGTCTCTCATCACAGAAATTAAAACCAAAAGTTTTCCAGATACAAAGCAGATTTGTTTAAGGAGCAGAAATTTTTCTAAAAGAGTTTTCCAAAGGATCTGATAAAAGAGAGGGGTTTGTGTAATTACAATTACTGGCAAGCACATCCAACGAACTTGTAAAAGTTGCAGACAAATGAAGAAATAACAAAAGAGAAGAAAATAAAACAAAATAATTTAAGTTTAATGGAAAAAGTATTGAAAAGGAGCTTTCAGCGTATCTTGTTTGTTTTGCTGTATTTTTGTTTTTAGGTATAATGTGTAAATAACAATTACATGCGGAGTAAAAGTGATAAGAACTTATTCCTCGTTGGCATGGCGGAAAGCATTAGAGAAAGAAATAACGACTCTCGTTTATAACTATGGATAAAGTGATAAAGAGATTGGGGAGTTACTGACTCAAGTCATTAATCCACATTTTCTTGGCTTCTTGGTTTTACTCTAACCATCCAAATAGAAGCGAGGATGAGACGTCACAGAAGGTATAGTGTACGTCTTTATCATGGTTATTATCGATTTCTAATAACACCCCAGACGTTGCCACATTGCATTCGCTAAAATAACTGAAGATGACTCGACACGTTCTGATCCCGCATTTTCATGTCATCTCACGATTGTACACCTTTCGAAGCGCATAACAAATAACAACCATTGACTTTAAGTTGATTAACTCGATTTAAATGCATTACATTTCCTGATATTATTGTTGGTTTGGTTTTGTTCACAGAAATATTATTGATTCTTGCATAAATAAATATAAAATAGCAGGATTTTCGTTGTAGATATTTTTGAATTAAATTAGTAGAAAACTGACTCGTATGCCAGATAATGATTAATCCGCATTTAATGAAAATATTATACCACAGTCCAAATGCAATCCTGAAATAAACTGATTAATCCGACATTTGGGGGTGGTATTGCATCAACTGGGCTATGCCAGAGCGACCATTGGAAAATTCCCAATTGGATTTGCCAGTCGAAAATACGTAACAAGTCGAAACAAGGTTGGAATAATATGGTGCTACATATACAAACCATGCGCACACAATTTTCGTATCTTTTTGCCATGGACGGTCGAAAATAACAGAACGAAATAAAAGCAATAAACAAATCGTAACGACAACCGTATAAATGACAATTGGGTAATTGACCGAGCAAACACGACTCGTGTGTGGACGAAACGCAAATATAAAGCTTCCCTTTTTGCTTGTTTGAGCGTTGTGACAATTAACATATAGACAGGACCAATTGCTATTGGTAATCCTAACACTGAGGCAATCACATGAGAGAAGCTCTGACTATAAAAGTTATTAGCGTTGACTGTTGGAATAGTAAAGATACGCAACGTTAGTGTGACAAGTGCCCCATCTATCCACTCATCTGTTAAGCTCTGTTTCAAGGAGTAGCCGCTGGTACGGATCTTGCGTATCTTGTTTTATTACATAAAGCCATTAGCATCACCATCAGGACGAAAGAGAATGAACCCAGTGCATTGCTGAACTATTCTGTGCAATTGATGATCTGATCTGACTTAACTGTTAGTGAGAAAATAGAGTTATGAGAGTAGTGCGTTGGGATTTTTCCTAGATTTGTATAAAATCGCTTATGTTCGTTCAGTTCGGCACTTTAGAATTGCTCTTCGTTCTCTGATGGATTTTTCAGTCTCTGTGATAGTCTATTTGAATGTGACCGAGTGCTCTTTCTCTTCTACACACATTCGGTTTTGTAATTTTTGTGTTGCGCATCGTCGGATGTGACTTTTTTGTGCTCCGTTGTTGTAGTTCTTTTAATGACCTCGAGCTCTTCCATTCACGTGTGGGTATGGTGTGTATACTGAAAATGACTTTTATTACAGTATTAGTCCACGTACCTATATGGAAAGGACATTATTCAATTTTTTTTAAAAGTATAATGTGCAAATAGAAAATCCTTTATAAACACATCAAGGCAAAATGAACAATATGAAATTAACTTTCAACTCTTATCGAAATTTCCCACATCACACAACAATGGAAACAAAATAGCCATCTCAATCTGTATAATCAATACTCAAACATCAAGTTTATTAATTATGAATTTACTTTTGCACGACAATTTGAATCAGTTGCTAGGTAGATTTTTATTAAACTTTTGTTTTTGGTAGCAGCGATGGAACAAAGACAAAATTGTTAAATTTTCATTTTGTTCACGCCATTTCGTCTTCGTTACTTTTTTTTGCTTTACAAAAGATTTTTCATCGCGTTTTTCACGTGCCGGAAATTACATTTCTTGTCTGTTTAAAGAACACACAATCTGTTAAACCAACATCACAGCTACTAGACTGGCTGAAGATGAAGACCAAAATCTGACACATGAAGACGAACGAATGAGATATGAAAATACTGCCTGGGAGTCGAGTGCAGAACGAAAGGAATGAGTTAGTGCGACACGATGAACACCAAACGATATTAAGGGGGGTGCGAAGATTAAATCAAACTTTAACAACGGACTTATAAAGCGGTTCAGCCGTTTATGCATATATAGACAAGTTCATCTCATCATGTCTCGCTGTTAAAATTAACGCCGTCGAAAATTTAATAAGTCGTGGGTGTTTTATGCGCCCAAGTACCCACAAGTAGAAGTGACTCGTTAACCATGTACTTCGTCCTTTATCAGCTTTATAAACTTTCAACGACATGCATTTGTTGCTTGTATTTGAATGAAAGAACAATAGGTATATTAATGGAAAAGAACAGATTTATCGGTGAAGCCTTTTCAGATTAAATTTATCGATGGAACAATCGATTGGCTACGTTATGCTACCGTTGAAAAGTTCGAATTTTGTAATCCTGGAGAATTGCCAGGATCAGCGGATATTTGGGAGGAAAAGTTTTATCGGCAAATTCAAGCTTTATTAAATAGATTATAGAGAGACATTCCTTATCGTTCATGGAATTATTTTTATATGTGCTCTTCGAATACCTAACACATTTAATAAAATAAGTATATACATGGTGTTTAGGAAAGATTTCATTAAATAAATACAATTTTTGAATATTTTTGATTTCTCATCTTGTAAACATTCCATAAAATGTGATTTATGTTAAAATCACTATCTACCATAGTAAAATTTAGTCTGAAATCATTACTTTCACGTATAAAAATGAACGAAGTAATAGAACGAGATATTATGTATAAAATAAGCATTAGGTAGTCCTTAAACAATAAAAATGAGTATTCCATTTGCGCACATTGAGAGAAAAGTGGAAAACTCGCAAAGTGGAATTGTGATGGTTGAATATCTTTACTCAGAAAAAATTATCACTCCTTTATATTCCATTTCCGTGAATATGATATATTTTCATTTGGCTTTTATCCCTATACCCTAACGTTTGTATTTTTTGCATGTTTTTATCCTTCATTTCTTATATTCGACGTTTTTGTGACTTCTTCCAGTTCTTAGACAATATAATTTTTTGACCAGCCAAATATTCATTTCCATTTGATTAATGTTCTCTTGTTGTATGATTCTAAAAGTCGCTTTGCAGTAAGGACAACATTATTCTTTCATTTTGTTTCCGGAGAAATGAACTGTCACAGGCCTAAAAGATTCCATGTGCCATTCGTGATTTACTTCAAGAATCTGAACATACCAATCAATCGTGCGTTCGCTTTATTTTAATTTCCCATTTTTCTTCCAGGCTCCACTGAATTTCGATAGGATTATATTTATTCCTATTCACATTGGACATCAGAAAGTGTATTCAGTACATTCAGAGGTTAAACGGGATTATATGATCCCAAAGAAAAGGGAAAGGAGAAGCAAAGGACTAAATAAGCCTAAAAAGGTAATGCATTTGTCTCTCAAGTTGGTCTTAATATGTTCTAAAGTACGGTCCTAAAGCTCCTTCGAAGAAGAAACAAGAGAAATAAGAAGGAACTCAAAGGAAACACTACAGGAAAACCATATACACTATGTTTCCTCCAGAATAACAAAAATATCGATCAACTAAAAACTTTTCGTGCTTCAGAAGAAGAAAAAAAACCAGGACAGGTATATCTATGTTTTCCGAGATAAGGGATAAGGATGTGAACAATGGTGGTTGTAATGGCAGAAAGATAGTTGGAGAGGATGAGAGTTTTGAGAGGTCCTTGCCTTGAAGGAAGTATACCTATAGAAGCAAAAGATTGAGCTAGGATGGAGTAGATGGAGCGATGAAACGTGTCTGTGTATAGTAAAACGGGTAATGATCGATAACTCCGTCGGGCGGTTTTGCTAAAAATTCGAAGCCATCAATCGACCATTATAAACGCATCACCGACTCCCTGCAACCGCATATTTTTCACTTGGTGTAACTGAGTCTCTTCGAGTTTAGTAGACATTATCCATCAAGCAGCATTATATTTCCAAGCTTTTAATGCAAACTCCGAGAAAGAAAATTAACAAATAAATTTAATATAAAACTAAATGTCATTGCAATGCATTCAAATATAAAATATTCTCTTTGATTTTTATAAAATAGTTGTTTGAAAAGGTAAAAATACATTCGAAACGAAAATAGACCAATTAGGGAAAGTACATGCCCGCATATTATGTGAGCATTTGAATTCATTTTCATAATTCAATTTATTGTTCTTGTTAAAGGATAAAATCTGTATATGTCTGTTGTATTAGAGTTGTTTGTGTGTTTTTGTCGTTTTGCGGCAGATGTTGTTTTTATTTGAATTGCTTGTCTGCATTTTGCGTGGGCGAACGCTCCGAAGAAAAACACGTCGACAGGGAATTGCACGTTTTTCGGGTTCAAAGGGTTCCTTGTTCGGGTATGCCGCAGCATTAGAAAAAAGCGCGACAAAATCTACACAGAATGCGCCGCCGCCACGACAAGATCTGCAGGGCTCTCGCCCAGGATAACCGTAAATGTGCCAACCAAACGAAGGTAGGTATTACGATAGAATAGCTATAGCTGAAATCCACCGACCCACAGATAGCCAAATCCCCATAACCCATAATACATACATTTTCGTAACCCTTATAAACCCGACACTCTTGTACGGTTATCACACAGATAGGTATCCGCCAATTAAAATCCCTATCTGCTATCTCATTCTTCTTTATGACACCCGTTATAGTCCGTTTCTTTATTGTTCCTGCTTATGGGCATGTGAGAGCGTGAGCTTGGGTCGAAACTAAAATTCCAATCTAAAGGTGGATGTAGAGGGTAATTTTACAATCGAATTAAATTGCGAATTTAATAAACGCAACTCGTTCACGGCAAAGGCAAGAGGGTGGGAGGTGAGGATTTAACTGTTGTGCTAATTTGAAAACGTTTTGAACAATGTTCAATTGCAAAGGCGTGAGCCATAAACTTTCTTTTCGTTGCAAACCCATCGCAATGAAAAGGGTACCAGTGGGCCTGCTGAGGGTGGGATCAAGTGAAACATATAAAAGAAAGAATGAAAAAAGTAACAATTTCTAACAAATAAGTTTAGGTTTTACTACTCGCCGGCTGCGACTTTGAATTCGACGAGTTCGTAGTCGAATGGCATAAAATTTGCTTCGGCGAACGATTTCTCGGGAATATTGGCACAGGATAGGCGAGAAACGGAAGGGGAAGGGAAGGATTATGGTGTAAAAGTTTATTTATTTTCGCCGGACGGCCCGATTGTAAATTCGGTCTTTGGAACCCTTTCTAGTACAAAACAATTTGAATAAAATCAACTTCCCGAGCACTTAGAATTGACGCTGCCAACTTATTGATTTGAAGTTACTTGAAAAAATTCAGAAGCTTTCATTGAAATTAAACCTTTTATATCTTTGCTGCCCGTATGGTAAACTTGAATAGACTAGCATCAGTTGTGGCACTTTGTATCGACCACCGTCGTGCATACATAAGGGTTCATGAAGGGGATGGGGGTGAGACACGGAGTTCAGAGTTCCGTCGTGTTTTATGCAAGTTGCACCGTTTGCCAAATCGTCGGTTCTAAGACAATAAATATGCAATAAACAAGGAAACGCAATAAACAAGTACATTTTCAATGGAACTGGGCGTTGTGCATCCGCATTTTGTTCAATACCATTTTCGTAAATTTACTGATTTTCGCATTTTTCCTGAAGATTCAAAATAATGTTCTCTATTGTATATTACAATTGGTCGACTCAGTTTAGCCAAGCCACACATGACGAATTGTCGTGCAGGGAAAGATAAGTGGTGGTTGTTTGAATGTGAGAAGTCCGTTCACCTAGAGAATGGACAAACGTGGTATTTCTTGGCTTAGAGTCCTACACTACCCCAACCACTAGCGATCCTCGTTGCAGCTCACGTCGTTGTCAAGAAAGCTCCTTCGTCCCTGAGAGGGTTCAAGTCATTCTTCATGTCTACCGGCTAAGATTTACTGCTATTCATCTTCTAAATAAAAAAAGACAGTCGGATGGGAATACCATCATACACCCACTTTCTGGGCAATTTGCCTCGACTTTTTATCTGTCGCAATGCCTTCCTGCCCTTTTCCCTAAAAACTAACAAAATCCGATGTGACACTTGAAAATATTTTTAAACGTCAACATTATATGAGATGAAATGTAAGGGGTAAGGTGCTATTAGGATAAGAATATGAAATTATCCTTTAAATGTGCTCTAATAAAATACATTATCCTTTTCATAGCCAATCTCACCAACGCATAGTAATATTGAAATTATTCGGTACTTGGCTCGACTTGAAGTTCGTTGTGAAAAGTCTATTACTTCGATAACGTTATGGACTAGTCATGAAATGAAAACTGGAGTCCTTTTCTAGTCCCCACCCCGACCCCACCGCAACCGCAGTCCCTAAAGTCAGCGTGACTTGATATGACAATGACATCAATATGCAGTGAATTTCGAATGTTCTTAGCTCAATTGTAGAGATTTGGCATACCTACATTGAGTACCTATACTAGTACTTGTACCACTACCACTTGAATGGATTTCTACTTTGAATGCAAGCGATTCAGTAGTGAAATCCCATCCGAAACGAGCTGTGCTGAACATTTGAACATGGAACTAAGTGCAATTGAAGCACAGATATAGAGAGAACAAGCGGGGACGTTGCGTAATCGTTGTTCGTGTAATAACGGTTGGAGGCGACCTCGACGTCGACGACGTTATTGTTCTGATAATGCCGTCTAGGATGTTGTATTATGAGTTGTAACGTCCAGCCAAGAGGATAATTAACGTTGAATGCTTCTACTCGCATTCCAGATTTTCCACTTGTTTGTCGAAATTGAGAAGGACATTTATTGAAACATACAAGTATTGTACTTGATTTGCAAAGACATCTACGATTTCACGTTATGTTTAAGCATTAATAAGCTCATGAAGAAATTGAAATGTTTAGGATTTCTTTAGGATTACATAGTATGGTCTAATTCATTTTTCAATTTCGATATCAGAATTTTCCATTTTCCATTTTAGCGCAAGGCAGCAACTAGGTGTGTGTGTGTGTGTGTGTGTGCTGGTGACAAGTGTATTATTAAAAGCTTGATTTAGGCATCGGATTACCGTTACCATTACCAGCTATAAATCGCGTTAGAACATCGAACAGCCAACTGCGTGTTGCACACTGAATTCGGACGGGCTTGCAGCGATGCCAGTACATAAAGTGAATTTCATCCCCCCCCCCCCCCCAAACCACCGCAAAAAAGAACGATTCTGTTCTGGAGTGGCCAACGCGTCGCTTTCAAAAACACAAATACATTCATAAATTCTAGTTTTCACCACGATTCTATATATCCGCGAAACCCGAAGGATATTTTTGTCCTTTCATTTCACTCGCTCATATTTGGGCTTTATACCCATAAAGTAGGTGTGCGCCACCCGTTTGTTGTACCTACCTACCATGGGCTATTATACTGAAAACTAAAAGTGAGTTACGCATCAACAACTGGAATGGGAAGAGGGCAACCACTACGACAACGACAACATCAACGATGGTGGAAAATAGGAAGATCGTTTAATGCAAATTTAACATGTGCAATCATCATTAAATCGAGACGGCCGCTTTGTATACCACATTTCGCCGCCACACATCAGCGCAAAATTGCCTCCAGTACTACTACTACTACTACTACTACTGCCGCCATAACAATGAAAACGTACGCGAACAACAGTTACCGCGCTACCTGCTGGAGTCGCACCCGCACCACGTCTGGAGAAATATTGAACTGTTTATATTTAATGCCCGGTGGCGGACGAAACAGCAAGCATTTTGTAATAACGCCTTCCCACCTTGGTTCAAAGTTTAATAAAGCAGCTGGCACGACAATAAAAATTATGCGAAACCTTTTTTAACGATACTTGCTTGTGATGACGAAAATCCACCAAACAAATACATCAACATCGTCCGGATATACAGAATGTTACCGAAAAAAATAAAAATAAAACATGTTTTGAAAATAGAGAACGAGATTGAACAGGATAAAATTTAAAATTTTACATTTTTCATTCCAAAAATCAATATTTTAATAATTTCTTAACATAAAATGAACTTGTAATACAATTGTGAATGCTGACATTGTGATATATTTTTATTGACAAATACAAATATATAAACGGAAAGAAGCACATAAATTTCGATAACATAAAAGAGTCGCAGACATAAGTACACGTGTGAAATTATGATCCCTTGAGATTTTTACATAAATACACGTATCATTGCGACTTTTTGTGTAAACGTGTCAACGGTTTGCTATTCTGAATCTTTCATACTGATTTTCATGTACTTTCAATTTCCCATTGTTAAAGAGAATGTGGGAGAAAAGGAAATTATGTGAAAATTGATGCGAGCTTACATCTGAGGTGTAGGCATGCACAAAGAGTTTTCATTTACAATGTAATTATTTGAACGTGCTTTAGAGATTAATAATTTAAATAACAAGTCACAACAAGACGAAGATGACGATGAAGAAAAATAATACGATGCGGGACAAATTATTAGATTATGTAAATCATCATGGGGACTGAATGAAAAAAGGAAAAAATTATTTGCATATAGATTATTATAATCAATAAACAAATGAGGGTGATTGACACATATTAATCTCCGTATTTTTTTTTGTAACGAATAATAAGTTTGGATAAATCGGGCTGAATTCAAGACTTCAAATTGAAATTTTCCAATTACACTTTTAATTAGGAACATTTTTCGCAAAAGAAGTTTAACTATACTTTACGTGGAATATTTATATTTCCTTCACTAAACTTTAACAAGAAAACTTAAGATTTGCATATGTGTTTGTTTCTAGCATCGTAAATCATAAATTTTCGGATGATACACATCATCATAAAGTGAAGTATGTTTAAAGTAAAGTTCTTGATTTAATAATTACGCTTGTTACGTAAACTCCTCTCATTTCACATTTATGCCTCTGCTTCTTCGCCACGACGTCGTGTAACTTTTCCCATTTAATATGAAATTATTGTGGTTTTACTAAGCGGCGTCTCTTATAAAAGAGAAACTCTCATCATAGTGAATCTTCTCGCCTTGTTCGCTGTCTTCCGCCCACGCGCGCGCGCGACCATGAATATGGATATTGTTGAACTGTGCTACTTGCCAGGCTATCTGTTAGTATTCTCATAGGAAATTTGACAAATGGTTGATATATTGGAGGCAAATCGGGGAATAAATTAGTTTAGTTTCGCCCACGCTTTACGTTTTCGCCATTTTGCGATTTTCACCCAACCGCCAAAGAACGGAAGGCAGCAAGCAAGATCACAGAAACTTAACTATACCATTAGTAGATATATAGCATGGTATAAGTTTCTTTTGTTTCTGTATTCATGTTTAACTGCAAGGCAACCGCAACCGGCTTGCTGGTATTTAGTTCGTTATTAAAGTTATTAAGTTAAGTTGGTTGTGCGATAAAATGTGGCGAACTCTTTCCCAACTCGATGTGAAGATGCTGTGTGAGCAAGATAGTGCATTCGCAATAGTAGTTTATCGATTTGAAAGTTAAAGTGGAAAATCAGTTCTGATTACGAGACAAAAACGAATAGAACCAACAGAGAGATGAAAGTCAATATAAAGCACTTGCTTGATAAGCAAACTTTGCATAAGATCAATATTACCGGGATTCCCCGTTTTTAGTATATAGTTGCAACCATAAACTCCATTTTGACTTGTCTTAAAATATTAAAACAGACTTGAATAACGACGTGACGCTCAATTTATGATTTTTTTTTGTCAATAATCCTTTCCGCTCCTCTCTTTCTCTCATCTTGTTCTTTGCGTATTTTTCATGCGTCAATATATAATACACCAAGTCGGTGGAGATATGGATTGAATATTTTTTTTAGGAATGCACGACACGAAGTCGCCTTAGCATCAGCAGAGCAGAGAGAACCGAAAGCGCATATACGATAAGAGGCGATATACTGATTTCTCCAAGGACTATAATAAGGCCGTGCGCAATTTTCGTGATTTTCCCGTTTCGTTCTTCCATCTCCACAAATCCAGCCCAGCAAACACTGACGGTTTTAAAGTCTTTGCTATATTTTCGTCGTCTATATGCTCCATCTTATTTCATATACTTACGCACGCGAAAATGCGGAACGAAGCGACGGTGTTTATATAACTCATTCTAATTCAATATTTTATGCAAAGCAGAATGAATATTTTTCAATTTCGTTCAATTTTCCGAAGGCCCATAACGATAGAAGGAGACCATCTAAAATTATATATAATGACAGCGTTGCGTCTGAGTGTTTGCTCCTCAAAACACACAGTCATAGGCCCAGAGCTAGAACTTTGAGCAAGTCAGTCCGGGGAAAATGCAATAAACCCAATAAGGATACGGAAATACTTCACCATAGTCGAGAGACTCTCAAGATGAAATTAGATAAGTGAATAACAACAACACAAGTGCGTGCTAAGAACAACAAAACCACAAGACAAAAGTGCACAAACCCTCGATTATTACATGTACTTAACGCTAGAAGTTTTGTTTGTTCGGACGCGTTGACTATTTCATCGTTATATGTATACAAGTGTATGTATTTCATTTTCATTTTCCGTTTACTTGCGGAGACATGTAGCGAAAAGGACAAAACTTAACTCAATCAATCTTGGAGTGCGCGCCGGATGTTCAGAAGGTCCTTAGCTAAACATCCCTTTTCGAATTAAAGCAACCACACTACAGAACCCAAACCGAATGAACCGGAATCGTATATTCGCAACTATCTATCCCTTTTTCAATCCTGCGTCATCCCAAATTGCTGTAAGGCAAACAATTTCAATTGTTTTGTAAAAAATAAAATTCCAGCTCTTTTTGTTCATCACCGGATGCTGCGGATCGAAATTTGAGCAAAACAGCTATAGCCTTAGGGATGGGCAATGAGATGATTTAATACATGCAGATACAAAAAGGCAAATAAAGATATTTCATCCCAGCTTTTATATGCGATGCCGTGTTGGTGGAAAAGGCAACGGCGCGCTACTATTAAAAACGATGCAATAAAACGTTTGTAATAATTTACGTGTCGCTTTGTCCTCTCGCCCAGAATTGTGTTACTGGGTATTTTGTACGTACAGACAGTTTGAGTCATTTTGCTTATCTTGTCATTTCTTTAAACTAGAGTTAATGCTAGTTATTAATGTTCGTGTAGGGAATATTTGATTGTTTATTAAAAAAAAATTATTCCTGCTATCCGCATTTCTACGTTTTGATTTTTTTGGTAGCAGAACGCACTGTATTTTAATATAAAATAGTATGAAGTGTAGGAAGTAAGAAAATAGGAAGCACTTGCGGTTATTACAACATTACACCCAGCACGATGATGATGAATAAGTTGCAAGTCGTGTTGGCACACAATAAAAACACAATTCATAGACCAACCAAGTTGCCATAATGCATTTATGGAAGACGTAAAGTGCCGAAACGTTTCCGCAATTCCCGCAATTCAAAAATATTTCGACAAAAATAAATCGGTCTACAACAATGATAAAATAGCTGAAACTCTTTCACAGTGAAAATATACTGCAAACAAGCAATTAATCGAAATGAAAACTCAATATGTTGAAGTGAAATCTTAAATTTGTAACAGAATACGCAGAAAAATGAGAGAATGAAAGCTAACGAGAAAGTGGAAGACATGGAGACAGGACGAAAGAGCCCAAAGGCTATATTATATCGGTGGAAATGCCATTAACATAAATTTAACGGTTACGCGGCAGCCCAACTTTTTATTACTTTACTTTATTTTCTTTCTTTTCCCAACGACTCGAGGCAACAACCACAATCAAGGATCAAGCCAACCAACATCAGCTTGTTGGCAAACGCATTTCTTCCTTTTAGTATGGAGCCAGGGACGAAACGATTCCACAATGAGTTTTTATTTTATCCACGCACTGTTAAACTTCAATCTTAACTTCTTGACTTATATCAAGAAATTAATTCGTTCATACCATGGAGCAAATAATATTTAGCGCACGCCGAGCAGTTTGATGGAAAGCAGTATCAACTAATTGGTTAATTTAATTCTGGTAATTTATACCTACTTTGGAAGCAAAGAGCACTTTTTAAATTTATGATAATAAGTTTGGATAGGTAAATGATACCAAAAAAACGTTTTTTATATTTTTTGGGAAGGACCTTTTAATCGGATCCTGGAATTGGTTCTACATCCTAAAGGCAAAGGTAGAATATAAGAAAATATATAAATATAATATGAATTTATTAAATTCTACTGAATATGTTCGAGAATTTATGCAATTAATAATACAAACACCATACCAATGAGTAAGAAGTTGAATTCGATCATTGTGGAATTGCTGTGAGGGTGCGTCGTTTGTATGGCTTGGCATATTCCATCATTTTGAGGAATGTTGCTGAAATTGGCAAATAATATAGAATTCACTTACTTCAAATTGAAATCGTAAATTATTATAACTTTAAAAGATAAAATACCTACGCTTAATATGAATTTGCGTGTTCTTTGCTGGACATACCGGTTCTTCCCTCTTTTCCTGCTGACGACTGACATTTAAGTTTTTTCTCACTTTAATTCTCACAACAAATGTTTCGTTATGTCTATAATGCACGTTACCATCCTCATATTGTGGTTCATATTCGTAATAATCATCATCAGCGTCATACAACTAAACAAATGATATTTTGATGAATTAATTTGAAAGTGTCAAATTGATTATAACATACCGAATAATTTGGAGCAAGTAAAAAGTGAAAGATACAATTAAGTGCAATTGAGAAGATTATCACTCTGCGTAAACGTCCAAGCAAGGCCATGATAATCGATGTCAAAATTACATATTCCGCAGTCACATGTATATGAAATAAAAACAAATCAGGACAATACGGTGGAAAATGTTGAGGAATTATTGCATATTTATGGTATCTTTCAATTTGTAAAGAAATTTTGATTTGTTTTGGACATTGACAGCAAGTGATCATGTTTTATTTTGGTAACTATGGACATTAAAACAAATTTCATAAAGGAATATTACAATGTGGAGGCGCCGGGCTTATTAATCATCAATTTCGCGGTTAATATTTAATTTTAATAAATTAATTAAATTTTCTTCATTTTTTTTATTAAAACGACAGATAACAGTTAATATTAATAGTTATTATTTAAGCTGTCCAATATCTGATTTAAATTAAAAATAATGGCGCCGACTTGTGGGTTGCAAGATTAACATACCAGATAACACATTCTTTTCTTGAATTATAAAAGGATGCTGGATCGGCAACACAAACAGTCAAAAGTCTATGACTAATTAATCGCCATTTGATTTGGTCAAAAATTGATAGCGACAAATTAATGTGCAGTTATTAAAAGTAATTTTAATCATCGACGAGGGCGTTGAAAAACAGAGTTTTATACTTGTAACGATAGTGTGATGATTATACTGAATTATTTGCCATTTGACAGGCAGGCAATTTCGACATTCTGATTTCTTGACGATAGTACATCGCCTAGCAAACGAGGTGTGCGCATCGTCAACTAACAAATACACACACACACACACACACACACACACACACACAACCTGACAACACGACGGCGCCGGCAAAGACATTAAAGTGTCCCGCTTATGAACATTATGATAACATAATGTTGCCTAAACTAGTCAACTCTTCTATCTACATCCATTTGAGTAGCGTAGCATGAAGAGACGAAAACTAGATACACAGTAGGATAATGCTACATGCAAACGCCAACCTAACGCAACGACATCGTGAATTGTTAAACGAAACTTGTATTTTATGCATGGGGCTCAAATGTTCTGTAGTAAATCGAAACGATGATACACACTCAGGTAGTGTACTATAGAAAAGATTACATTTAAATATTAACGATGCAGACGAAACGTCGGCAAGTGATAACAGTCACATAGAGTTTTTCAAGATTTTGACGATTTCGGATTATTTATAATTATTTTATTGCATTACCAATTTATTGCTTTCATTCTAGTCATTCGGTAATCGTTAAATTCCTGTTATCAGTAAATCGATAAAGGTGATTAAATAGGTAAATAAAGTATTTACAAGTTTTTATGAAGTTTATTACTAGATTCACTTGAGGAAATGCTATTGAAGTATTCAATAGCTCAATGTGGAGGCGCCGGGCATTTATATTTTATTATAACTATTATGCCCAACAATAAAACCAACAATACATTTATATTTCCATTATTGCTACACATACTTTTGATTTATTTTATTTTATTTTATTTGTTTAGTTTTATCGACAATTTTAGATTCAACGAAATCTGCGAGATTTATTTGATATCAAAACAGATTACAAAACAATAATTTTTATTATTCTTTTAAAATTCATAGATATCATGAAAAAATGAATGAAAATTTTCCTCTTAGTATATACTTACCATTTCTTGTTAGTATACCCCTTAAAACTCAACATCATTGGACCTGTCACTCAGAGAATTCGATTTTTAATGAAAATTAACAAACTTTTATCACTTTGGTATTAAACGGTGACATATCTGATACAATCCCTATACATCCCTTCCTTCTAGGTATTTCTCTTCGCTGCTTTACAACAATGGGGCTTGTTCCGTGTGGTATATCTAAACCAGCGCGTGTGCAAATAAAAATCAGCATATCATTTTTCTATGTTTAATAATTATTATCTTGACAGGAAGATTCTTGAGTTGAGAAATAACAATATGTTGTGCTTGGAAATGTTGATTGTAATCTTGTGCATTTCGTGACAAATGAGCATTTCACTTTCACATTGAAAAGCCATTCAGTCGTGTAACAGCATTTGTAATGAGTTTGCAATATTATTTATTACAGCTAGAGAGTTGATTAGAATGTAGACGACGAACTAGCAAAGTAAAATTATTTCGGAATATTGTAACTGTCGTACTTAATTGGGAAAATGGAAATGTTCATTGTTTCCATTTCAAGGTGCTGGCTTATACAACAAGGAAATCCCAACTGAAATAGACTTGTTCACTGTGGTTAATTAAATTTGAATTTAAATTTTTTTAAAGAGATAATCAACATTCAGCGGGAGTCCTAATAAGTCCATCGTGTGGTTGAAATTGCTCGCGTTATAATCGAGTAATATAACTATCCCACATATTTGAAATATTTGGGTTATCCCTATATGCTTCCAACCGTAGTGCTCGGGCTAACTGAGTTAAGCTTGTTTGCATTTTTCGTCGACATGGGTACTCACTAACATGTAAAGTCGAGCTTAATATCGATATGAAAAATAGCTGTGGCCAAGTTATGAGTTTGCTCGAAGCGAGCGTAACGCTCTCCGGGGGATCTCGATAATGACTGATAATGGCACAGCATGTGGGGGAGATGAACTACATTATGTCCGAGCAACGGGTCAGCATGTTCGACTAGCAAAAGCGTTTACTATATGAAAACAAACCAACACGTACATTTTCGTGAAAGTCATGGTTTTTGTTATATGCTGACTGCTGACTTTCGAATTTATGCGCGTGATCATGTAAACCCTGCAACAAATTTATAAAATTTATTGGTTTTTAAGTTAAATGGGATCCCTAAACATTTAGGTACTAAAATTTGGTTAATGATTTAGAATTATAAAGGATATTTTTAATAATACTTATTTTTACTTTATCCTGTGCTAGGTGTTATTGGTATGTGGAGATCACATTTAATGGTTATTTTGAGTTGCGAATGTGCATCATGTGAGTCCGTAATAATAAAAAATCGTCGTAAAAACTTTTATGTATCAATTTACTGAAAGCAAAAAATATTTCTTTTCAATGGATTTTCACACTCCGACGCCTTCTCCAGGCTAGCTAACACTGTGAATATATTCTCTTTCCCTAAACGAAATAAACCTACACAGAGACATGTAGGACATATCGTTGAATATATGTATAAGCAAACTTTACGACATAAATATTTTTTTACTTCTATTTACTGCAGAACTAGTGGCAGGATTTGTAGGAGCACAATTCATCGCAATTCGACGATAATTTACGACTTTTTCCTAAACATTAATTAGTATCACATCTCCATTGCCATTTCTTTCTTTCGTTCACAGGACTTTATTATTTTCATTTTTGTTATTCCCAGTATGTCGTTCGCATGTATTTAATCCACATTATACCCGGAAATAATCAATTAACACTTTTAATTCGCATATTCAAGAAACGTGGACCTGGCCTGGCACAATTATTTCTTTCCACAACTCTGTCCAGTTTTCGTCCACGTATACTTTTAATTCTATTGGTATTTATCCAATTATTCCTTGCCATTTTCTGAAGGCAACCGGGAATGTGTGTAAGAACGCATGAAAAATCCAACCTTATTTATCCTTATCGCATTTCCGGGTGGATGGACACCGTGTCGTCTGTTAACTGTTCCAATCCTGCTTATTCCCGCTCTTGCTTCCATTCAGCTTTAACATTTGTTCGTTTTCAGCGTTTATTTTTCGCATGACGTTTTCTCGTGACGCTCGTTTGCTTCGGCAAGGCAATTTTCAAGGAAGGACGTCTGGATAATGGAATTAAGCTTTAATTAGAGTACTTGTACTTCATTAGCAATAATTAATATCCGAGTTCATTCAACTTTTTTGCTTAAATGAGAGAGAAGAACGCATATTATCTTTGCTTCAATAGTTTAGATCTCCAAAAATCAATGAAAAAATAATTAATTAAATAAAAAGGGTAAAGAAGAAAAAAATATATTTGCATTGGAATGATGGCCAAACTAGGAGTATAAACGAGTGCATTTGATTTTACGTGTTCGTTATTTCGTTCCATCATGGGGCATTCGCTGAATAGATTTCAAACGGTTATGGTTCGGTTCGATTGCCAAGTGCATTTCGTCGAATTGAATTTTCCGGAACATTTAGACATTCCAAACATTGAAAATTTTCATCTTGTACTATATACTTACCATTTCTTATTAGCACCCCTTAAAACTCAACATCATTGGAACTGTCACTCAGAGAACAAATTTTATCACCTTGGTATTTAACGGTGACAATTCTAATGCAATCTCCTTGCAGGAGCAACCATCTATCCAGATATTTCTCTTCATTGCTTTACAACAATGGAGCTTTTTCCGTGTGGTATATCTAAACCAGCGAAAGACCAACTGGCGCGGGTGCAAATAAAAATGATGGGAAACAACTATATGGTCGAAGAGTATAGAAAAAGTCATGATCGTTTTTTAAAGATCTTCAATTCTCTCCACGAGTCCGTCTTTCCTTTCAAGTATTTAGTTTTTCCGCAGACATCCCAACTCTTTCTTCATCCATTCCGACCGCAGTCTTATGTGAAAACATCTTATACTCCCAGCAGAGCATCGTAAGCAAGCAAAAAGTACGAAAAACGTAAAAACTGAAAAAGAAACGCTTTTTTACTGTTTACAGTCGTCCTTTGTACCAAACGTAAACCAAACCTAAGTTAAGTGATGGAATTCTTGAATGGCACGTTATTTATCAAAGTTGCGGAAGTATGTCTTAGTCCTGACAAAAGCCCCTTTACAAAAGCCTTGCAGTAAATTGCACTGTGAACCAAGCACAACTGCTTTACTAACGACCATGACGTGTACTATTCTACACACACCCATACACCCAGATACACAAGCACACCCTGTTTGAGTAAATAACTAGCAATCGTTTGCTTAATTACCGCGATGTTACCGGACTAAATAACATTCTATTACTTTGACGTTAATATATTGCTTTTAAGACTAATGCACTAAACAATTGATTACTCTCAATTGATAATAGTAAAAGTTTATTTATGTAAATAGTGCAGTGGCATCGAATATCCTCCCTTGCTATGCAGTCGCAAAATAATGATGAAAACGCAGTCCATTTTAAAGGGCTTTGTAAGCCTTTGTGCGGAAACCACAAGTAAACATACTTTTCTAAACACTCTCAACTATCAACAATATAGAATAAATGTCCTAATAGCATATCAAGCTTTTGTTCCTACTCTTTCTTTGTCAATGCCTCTTTTTGTTCATTTTGTTCGTCGTGCGTCAACAATTTAAGAGCTCGTTCTCCACTTGCGCATTTGCTTATTAAATCCTCTCCTTTTCGACAAAGACGAATGGCAAGTAAATAATATGATAAATAATATGCAAAACTAGAAAACTAGAAAAGCATTAAAATCCGACTAAAAGTTTAAACCCGTACAGGCAATGTACATTTTCATTTAAAATGTTTTTCCAGTGGAAAACTCCTAGATAATGGACGCTATTATTTTTTTAACTGCTTTCAGTTTCCTTGATGATCTAGAACTTAACAAATTATACTGGGTGATCCAATAAATTCCACTCAAAACCAATTAAATGAAAGAACTAATTTTTTTTCCAAGTTTCCTGCTGCAATTTCATGAGCATCTTAAGATTTAATCAATGTGTGGTTTTCATATTTTAAAAGTTGCTTTGAATTATTGACGAATAGAAATGATAAGAAACGTAAAACGCCACTTCCTATATACGCTTTTCACTACAATAACATGGAAATGTTTATGAGAAAACTTACAGCACACCCTCCAGCGTCTGCAGAGTCTAGACAATAATAAAAACAAAAATATATTCTCCCCATGAAAGGAAGTTACTGATGGGAGAGTGTATTGTGCAACTATAGAAAAGCAAAAAGCAAGATGGCAATGAAAAGGAAGAAGACTTGGAATTTTTTGGCACCCATGGAAATGTAAAAATATATTTATTCGACCATAATGCTCATTCGGCGCATAAAATGGCTAATTTATTTTTACTTCTTTTCTTCATCCTTGTGTATTCTTTTGTGCTCTTTTGTGAACTGTTTGAATTTAAATTTATCATATTTTATCGAGTTTTTCATTTTCTATATTTTATTATGTTTCTGCTTCTTTAAACGGCAAAAAATTTATACAATAAAAATTGTATTATTTAAAATTGAAACGTAAAACGCGCACTTGTTCAATTCATGTTATTCAAGCAAGAATGCACAAAGGCATTGATAAAGTTACGACAAACATTAAAGAATTCATATTGTGCGATCGTTTTCCTTCTTTACTTTTGCAGAAATGATAATATGCTCGTTCAAAAGGCAAGGAGAAATAAATTATGAAAATTGCTTGAACATGTAAATTTGCTATATTCGAAAAGTTACCCGCAAATAAATGTCGTGGATCAATTTTTCGTATTTTCTGTAAGTAGGTATCCCCTTTAAACTTGAGGAAAACACAAAACATGCGGACGAATTAAATTATTAGACATATAATTCGGCATTCGGCTGGAACTTTACAATTGTATGAATAGGTATAAAGACGGAAAATAAATGAGGAAACAAAACAGTTATTTCTTTAATTAAAAGCGGCGGATAATAAAGACATTAATATAACTTGCGGCACAATAATAAAAGATGTAACGGTTAATCAAAGGCAAAAATTTCCAAGTCCAATTAAAACCAATTACGAAAATATGCGTACGTTGATGATACAAACATATTAAGCCAACGTCAAAGCACGAAATTAACATATCCCTCCTATCTTCGTTTCAGCAAAATTCCAGTGGCTCACCTAGCTATAAGTTAACGTGAAAATGGTTAAAACGTCTTTTCAACACGAGAGTCGGAAGCATATGGGAGACACGATGCTGTGCGACTGACACGAAAATATTATAAGTCCATTATTTAAAGCGTATTTCTACATAGTTTGTCTGAGAGTGGTATGTAGGGGTACCCACCATGTTTATTATGCTTACAACTTATAACATTTTAGACTTGCCTCACAGTGTGTAACTGTGTTACAACTTGGTTGAATACGACTACGCGAATTAATTGTTGTTGTAACGCTGTAACGGCAGCCGGATTCACAACTCGGATGTAGCGTACCGTGTAAGGAGCTTAACAATAGTCTCGATTGTGTGGATCCTGCGGCTTCCGTCGGAGCCTCGACTCGGCATCAGGCATGAAAAGCGAATTGAGGGGGCTGCTTGCTTAGGATACACCAAAATTGGAGTTAGCAACGAGTTATACACACAATGCAGACGTGCTACTACCAAGGACCAAGGACATTTACTGACAGAAACACGCAGTGTCAGACATTTAATTTAAATGCGTGCGTTTTCGAGTCGACTTGAATCTGACTCAGTTTTAGTTTTAGTTTCGAAAATCGGGAGGCAACTACAGAGTAAAGTCAAATTGTTTAGATTTACTCAAGCTGGACAAACTAAATGTGCAATTTCTGTCGTGTCAGTTTAATAAGACAATTACTTATTGGTTGGTAAAACTAGATTTACAAGGACTACAGCTGGATGTGGAACAATTTCAGTTATTACACTACGGTAATTAGTTTTAGCTATACAGGAACGTGAAACCCATTTTCCCAGTCTAAATTCCCGTTCTTGATATTCGGGTAGCTGCAATTAAAGGTGAACGCGTTTGACCTACATGTTTTGCATTCCTTGTACGTAGACCTTCTTTATTTTACGCGCAAAAAGTTCAAGCAAAGATTTACGGATAGATCGCTTTGGTGGTCGGATCGTCGGCCTTTCGTGGGAATATTCTGGTTGATGGACGCGTAGTAAGGTTCTCTGGAGTGGAAGCGTCCTGAGCGCAACTTGGAAATTGAAAACGAAGAGAGAGATAGAGAGAAGTTTTCGTTTTTCTCTATTTTTGAATTGCGACTCTTGTTTGATATACTCACAAGATACAATGCGTCCAATTCGAGTTAGACAATTCCAGAGATAATCTCATCAGATATTTGTATATCTTTTCGTGAAAATAATATCAGAGACCATATTGTATGCCAAACTTGAGTACGTAAACCAACCACTCTCATGCGGATCGTTTTTCTCCTTTAGCGGAAAGAAAAAGTGAGAGACGTCGTCGGATGATATTTAATATTACGTGTGGCAGCGTGTGCATTATGTACGCACGTGTATCGCAGATTGGCTGGCAGAATGGTTGGCAGGTCTGTAGAAAATTCGTGTCTGTGCTGATGTATTTCTTGGCGTTATGCTGGCATGCCCTAGTGGCGCGAAAATAGACAATGAAAAAAGGACGAAAATACTCTTATACTAAAGTACGAGAAAGAAACAAACTGTAAAATCAGCTTACATTTTCAATTTTTTTTTTCACTATTGAATAATATAATAACCTCAATTTTAGAAAAGTATTTGAATTTTAATCAAATGTCATTTTGTTGCAGGTAACATGACATCCCCATCGCTGGCCAATGAAGAAACGTTAGCAGCAAGGACTAATATGAAAGGAGTGTGTTTGTAATATAGTGTGAAAATTGTGGAACGAATTACGTAATGTAATGAATAAACTTAAATCATGAAGTGCCGGTTCAAGTTTACGCTTCTCATGCTCCTGCTGACATTCTTGATAGACACATGTCGTTCGTGCCCAATGTCATGCGTATGCAAATGGAAGAATGGCAAGCAGACGGTTGAGTGCGTCGACAAAGGATTGCTGATCATACCCGAAGGAATGGATTCGGGCACTCAAGTACTCGAGTTCAACGGCAATAATCTTCGCACGCTACATAAAGAGAAGTTTCACAAAATGGACCTGATCAATCTGCAACGCATCTATCTTGCGCGATGTCAGATATTGATAATCGAAGACGGAACGTTCAAGGGACTCACGAACCTAGTCGAATTGGATTTGTCTGGGAATGCGCTCGAGGTTGTTCCATCCGGAGCATTTCTTGACTGCCCCTCGTTAATGCGTCTCACGCTAAACTCAAATCCCATCAAGATAGTCAAGCAGGAAGCGTTCGGTCATCTCTTCTTCCTTAACACATTAGAGCTAAGCGATTGTCAGATATCCAAAGTCGACTCAGGCGCATTCGGCGGTCTACAGAGTTTAGAACGATTGCGATTGAACGGCAATCAATTAACAACCATTCAAAGTGCACGAACATTACCAACACATCTGCAAGAAGTCGATTTGCAGGGTAATGATTGGCAATGCGATTGCCACATGATGGAAATGCGAGCCTGGCTGGAGAGCTACGAGTTGCCGACGAACGTCGCGCCAGTATGTGCTGGCCCGGAGAGACTTTCAAAGCGTCCCGTCAAATCGATAGCGAGTAGCGAATTGGCCTGCCTCCCGGACGTTTCACCCACAACATTCTATCTCGAAATCGCCGAAGGAAAGAACATATCGCTTCAGTGTCAAATTAAAGCCTTGCCGGAGGCGCATGTTTCGTGGTGGTTCCAGGGGCAACTACTTCAGAACGATACTATGCTAACGCCAGACACCAGACTCATTTATTATGTAGAAGAAGGTGGCGAAGATAAAAGGAGTGAATTATTTATATACAATACCAATCCGGATGACAACGGCACGTTTATTTGCAGCGCCGAGAATCCTGCCGGAATGGTACAATCCAATTTTACGATTCGCATTATTCTCAAAGAAGAAACGGGGCACGAGCTCGCGCAACTGCCCTTTGAGTTCGTGCTGATCATTGCGTCGGCGACTGGCGTCTCCCTGGTCGTTATATGTTTCGCTCTAATCTTATCGATAATAAAATGCCACAGCGAGAGTCGACACAAGGAGAAGGGAGAGGGTAGGCAGAACTTGGTTTTAAGCAATTCAACCAAGGACAGTTTAATGCAGGAAAGTGTGGAGGAGTTTTCCGATTTGTCCAAAGAGAGCATCAGCCAGCCGAATTTAGTCCAAGTGCAACAACAAATGATGTTCTTCGGCAGCGTACAAACTAGCGAAGAACTTTTACGCTCAATGTCACCGATACTTGCCGGTAATCAACTGTGTAGTCCAGCATCGTTGAGTTGCTATCAGTTGGAACAAAATCCGGATCTCATTAATGATGCTGAAAGTATAAGCATAGGAAAACGTCATGACGGTGACGGCGAAGATAAACACGCCAATGTCAAGTACGACGAGCCGAGTAACACCATCAAGAGTGAAAACTTTGAATTGTCATCAAAGTTGTTACACCATCACATGCACGTGCCACAGCAATTACTACCACCTACGACAACTGTAGTAGTCACAGGAGGAGCAGGAACGCCGGCAGTAACAACAGAAAAGCGATGTAATCGTGATTTATACAGGATGTCGGCAGACGTGCATCTTAATCCCGTCGGATTGCTGAACACCGCCAACTCAAGGACGCATTTCGCTAATGGAAATTGCTACAGGACCTTACCGTATAATCGTAGTGTCAAGCGGCAATCCTCACTGCAAAAAGCACACAGGTATCATTGCGACGCTGAGTTTATGTCGCCTCACACCCTCCAACAACCCTTCGACCATTTCAATACGAACGTGCGGTATACAGCTGACGGATATCCGGTGCGAAGCTGCTGCGACAGCGAACAAGAAACACAATTCTCCGACGACACCGAATCGTTACGTTCCTGTTGTTCAGCACCTGCCGTCCCATGGCCTCCACATCATAATGTGCAAGTACTGCCCTTAGTTTCCATACTCAAAAGCTCAATGGAGGAGAAGACGAAAAAATGTGTAGTTGGCACTCAAACACAAACCGATATCAGTGCGCTGCCCACTCTTAATAATGCGAACAACAATTCGAAACCTTTGAATCGAAGTGTTTGTGTAACTGTGAACATTGCTGAGGCCTTGACTGAAAGTCCTGATGAAGGATACGAAGGTGAAGAGAATCAAACAAAGGTTTAATTATGATACGGAAAATCAAACTTGCACAACAAAAAAATGTATAAATGTAAATAAGTATCTAATATTTAAGTGATTTAAATTATTTAAAGTTAGTTTTATTATAATGTTATTGACGATACATACCATAGCTTTAAATTTGTTATCGTACAAACTATTGTAGCATTTTTTTGACTTGACAAATGCGAGTCCATATAATTAAAAGAATCCTTTAATTGTGTCTATGAATACGTTTAAGTTGTAGTTAAATTGTAAATAATAAGACAAACAAGTACATTATGTATATCAAGTTACATTTTGCTGTAATATGTATATGCCCCTAGTTTATTTGACAATTTCAGAAATAATTGCATATGCAAGTGACATAACTACCAGAAGGATATTTGCAACAAGGACGTCATATCGCTGAACAAACACAAGTGCCAAAAGTGTCGAATTGATTATTATTATTATTCAGTAGGGGATTTAATTAATCGCATCATCGACCGTAATCGTATACGTTAAATTGCAATTGCCATCGAGAGCCGCCCATTGCAACAGCGAATTAAAATTTGTACGAAACAAAACTACATCATTATTGGAGTCGTTTCTCGTTTTGGGGTTCGATTTTGCAGCGCTATGCGCAATTATCGTTATTAAAAGTTTCGCTCATAATTGGCAATATTGCATAAAAGTGAACGCGTTATTATTGCAGAAATAAATGCACTAATAAGCAGACTGTGCCTTTCATTACAACTTTTTAGATATTCCAGCATTTTTAATTAGAAACGCGAAATGCAAAGTTTTCCAGATAAGTTTATTGAATAATGAAAAATAAAAAGCGATTTTTCAAGACGTAACCAATAATAACATTTTCTTCAAACTATTTCGTTTTCTCCAGACGTATCGGAAATTCCTTATACAAACAAGCGGTTAAGCGTCAATACATAATTGCACCTAAAGCACAGAACGTAGAAAGCGTCGCTATCACAGATATTTAAAATCATAACTAATCGATTGGAAGTCTTATAAATAAAAAAATTGACCAATTTATTTGCGTGAATACGATTAACCAAATAGTGGGGACTAAACCAGATATAACCACTCGCTAAGCCTTAAAATAAATTGAAGCATGACCTTGGCAAGGACAACATTCTAATCGCTGTGTCAAGTTGTCTTTCACGGCGGATTAATGTAAATCATTTAATCGTATTGCAAATTGATGTGATACAAGCGATGGTACTTTCCAACTGTGTCAACAAAGATTCTTATCTTAGTTGAATTCATTTGCCAGACACACATGACAGGTATGTTCAATCATTTTTAATTGCGTTATTCTTTTGTTTTTACAATGACATTTTTAATAATCAAGACTCCAATTAAATTTACGTTTGGAAAATGAAATAGTTAAAAATAATTAAAATTATTTATTGTGTTTCACAATTTCATATCGGATTAACTATCATTCAAATCGAAAATAACAAAACTCTGTTTTCCAAACAACAATTCGTAGAACGCGGAATTTAATTAATATAACCAACTTTTAGCTGACTCGGCCAATGAAACCTTGTTTTTCTATTGAAATTTGTACATACCATTGCAGCCTGACAACAATTTTAATCCTTTTTCCACTTCGCCTATTTAATTATATTCCTAACAAATTTCACTCGTTTGGAAATTATTTAAAACTCAGCAGTTTTAAATAAAGGATAATTTTGAACAACATTTATTGCTTTTTCAATTAATTGGTATTCTATATTCGGTTAGAAAATCATTCGAAAATTGCCTGCGTTGCTAATTAGCAGCATAACAGTCTTAATCTTCATTAATTAATATACCCATCTTTCCAATTCCAAACAAGTCCATCTCCATACTCCCTTATCAAGTCAAATTTTGTGGTCCAAGTTCGATTTTCCTGACGTAAATAAATATTTCCCTTGTTTCCATCATCAACTTGTAATGTGTCTTAAGCATTAACCCCGAGCGAGTTAAACTAAGAAACAAGAAGTATCCAAGCGCAGATGTTGTGAATCGTGTTTGCTTATACGAGGATTTTTCTTCTTATATTCCGGTAGCTTCGAAGTTGCACGATTTTCTCGTTTTTTACCCGTTGGCTCTTCGCCTCGATTGAATTTATTTATCACTTCGGCTTCGATTTATTGCACTTAAACTCTTCCATTTCCGGTTAAACACTACACGACCGAATCAACCATAGGAGCAATATTTATTTAGTTTTATTGGTTTTTCTTGAAACTCCTTGCAAAGAAAAACTTTCCGTAGCTACGTGCGGAAAGCATACAAACTCATTCAGTTTGTAATTACAATATCATGCAACTTCATTCTGTTTAAATAACGCAAAAGTATTACAAATGATGAAATGAACTAGGAAGTAAGTTCCTCTAAAGATATTAATCGTCGTTGGTGGAAAACTTTTGCCTTGGTAAGTAAATGCGTGACGCCTGTTGGAATGAAGATATTCTCGTGTAATTTACTCAAAACTGAGATAACAGTAATTCAAAAAAAAGTTAAAGAGTAATTGTTTCGCGACTATTATAAGTTCTTAGAAAAAACATTTAGTGGTACTAAAAGTTTTTTTTTAAGTTTTAGGATAAACTAACATTTAGGCAAATCGAAATGAAAGGGCTTTTGTTGTCATATCAATACACAACTTCTTTCGTTTTCGTTTGCATTTAGGCAGAAAAAACCGATTTCTATAACCATTCATTGTCGCCTTAAGGGTCGCCTTCCACAACTATAAGGATAAAGCAAGAGTTGAATGGTATGTCCCTTTTGGAAGAAGAAAAAGTGCTGATCGCGTGCGTTAGAATCTCGTAGAATAGCTCCCATCAGAAGCGAACCGAAAGCAAACTCTAGAAACGTGAACATTGAAAAGGAAAACTTTTCGATTACTCTATTTTACCCGATAATAATGGACTTTTCCTATTTTTCTTATTTCTATATATGCCATATGCACACGTAGAAAATAGAATTCCCCAGCATAAACTTCCAAATATGAAGAACCGGAACAGGAAAGGAAAAGAATTATTTATTTTTGCATGTTCTTGCATTTTTCTTGCGGGAATTTCTACGTTGCAAACCCTGAATACAGAAATTTAGAATAGTTCCATCTTTTATTAAATAATAAATGATGAAACTAAGTAACGGACACAAAGTTTTGTTAACAATTTTATTAGATAGTTATTTCATTCGATAATAAAATTTATATTACATTGAGTTTCTTCATCTTGTTCCAAGTTTGCTTCGCGCTTTAACCAGGATATCATTTTCCTTGTATTTTCCACTTCTCCTATTATATAATATGCTATAACATGTTTAGCTGCCATATAGTTTGCTTAAACATTGGTAATGTCGCCAGTCTTCATAGGTATTCATGTCGTTTTTGTCTTTTTACGACTGATTATACAAAATAAAAGAAAAACTAAGAAAATTCCTTCTGCCGACAATACGAATGCATTCCGTAGATGTAAGATCTAAGGACCCGATCGGACTAAAAGAAAATGGGAGTAGAAGAAAATAAAAGCTACAAAAGACGGAGTGATACGCACGTGAAAATAAAGCAGCGCACACGGTCATACATCAGAAAGGATTACGGAGGCAGGCAACTGTCAGGTCGGTCGAGTTTACTGGCGAATTTAATGTCATCTTCAGCTCGCTGCCCACTAATAAAAATGTTATTATCGAAACGTGCTCGCAGCACATCTATATTCCTCTATACTCTTCATCCTTGGCCAACTGGTGATGCTGTGTCCTACTACCATGTGTTGGAAATAAAATAGGAGGAGAGGAAGTCAAAAGAGGAGTCGGGTACTTAGCGTCCGAACACGTAGCTACAGGCCTAATACACCGTAAAAGATATTATTTCCATGGAACGTGAAAATAACCCAACATTTTTCTCCCAGCGGAACTCCAATGCCATTAAGGACGATGTATGGCGTGTTCATTATTTTCTTAAAAAATCTACTGTTCACAAATTTACGTTTTGAAACCTCAGCGACGATACAATTGGTTGAAAAGTTTTCAAAATCTTATGTGCAATAAAATAAAAGGCTTTAGCAGATTATGTTTTGCACATAAACAGGACATTCCAAGACGGTCTGGCACATTTAGGTTGCTTTATTGTCGTCTTTATGGAGTTGTAAGGCTTTAAGGAAACGCGGAAACGGCAATTTCATTTGAATTTCTAATTTCTATGATCACAGCACGCGATTCTTATGGAAACAGCTAACTTTTGATTGCAATTCGTTGTCTTTACAAGGATAATTTAATTTTTAATCAAACAGAAAATGATTAAACATTATTGTCAATTTGGTGTTTATAGCTTGGTGTGTGACTCGTCAAAGTTATTAAACTTGTATTAATGGGTTGTACTTCCAGGATGCGTCAATTAATAAGGAATTTGCGTGTTCTTTAGTTTAGTTAGTCTCCCGGAGGATTTAAATTCGATAAATTTAATGAAGATTTATATACTCATAAAGGTGCGGCATGTGGTTAGGTCCCTGTTAAGGTTGTTACTTGTTTCGTGTACAAAGGATCTCTCTAAGGACACAACAGTATTAAATTTAATTAAAATTTCCTAATTTATATTTGATATCATCAATGTATTAATAATTTAATTGAAATACCTACTCAATATAAAATAAATTCAAACACTTTTTAATTGTTGCCAAATATTCATGATTCATTGCAAGTGATTAAATGATTAACGCAATTATAAATGACAAACATTTTGCATTATAGTATATTATTCAATGAGCACATAATGCAGGCTATTATACGCGAGGGCAAGTTTACGTAACGAGGCGAAGCGAAGCGAGCCGAGTGAGTAAAGCCCGAGCGTATAAGAAATAGCCTGCATTATGCGCGAATTGAATACTATACTTTATCCGCGACGACAAAATTTAATTTTTATACTGCAGTATTGTTTTCAAACTTACAAATTCAACCATGGAATTCAACTTGCAGTGTGAAACGCTTGCTAGACGAACAGTAAATTACAACCGTCAACTTGAAAAGCTATTATTTCATACACTCTTTATTGTA
>JARJEB010012488.1:0-12449 GCA_030264535.1 Liometoxenus newtonarum | reverse complement strand
CCTACGAAAATTTGGAGGGTCTACGAAGACTGATGACATGAAAGTTTGAGACTTGAGACCTTTTTTTTGGTCACCGCGTTTCTCGGATATAGCATTTTACTACTTGAGAGCTTTTTTTTGGTCACCAACAATAAAAATTTCGAAATTTCAGTTAAGTGCCTAGGGCCTACGATAGGCATGATCCGGCCCTGTAGAGAACTGAGGAATTTTGAATAAAAGATGAATGATTTTTTGTTCACCGACTGCTTTTGTGCTCTCTCTTAAGGATTCTTTTTAATTAGGAATCGATTTTTGAAATTAATTTGGAACTGGAAATATTTTGAGCTGATTTTAATGTTTCCTTTAATTGCTATAAAATTAATTTATGAAAATATTAATATAAATCAAAATTTATTGGATGCAACACAAAACACGATTTTTTGCATAACAATTAGTGAGGAACTTGAGTTTCTTTTTGGCCGTCGCTACGTTATATACGCATTTGCATGTTTTTTAAAATTTTCTAATTACTTCGAGGAAACTACATTTGCATTCGTTAATGGCATGACATTAAGTAAAGCCTTTGGTTCTTTCCACTTTGTTTCATACTCGTCATTCTATTATATTCCTATAGCATTGCAGCAATGGTTGGCTGATACTCTTGTAATTTGTCATAGTTATGAGTTGTCACTGCAATAAATTTCATGGCCTTACATACTCTTCCACCATTGGCTCGCCACCCCTTACTTATACGCACGTTAAGCACGCAAATGTACTCAAAGATAAAGGAACAATAATTAATAATATTTAATACATCGAGAGCTCCTTAGTGTATACATGGACGGCTTGCATTATTCGGTATTATGTGGCATCCTAAGCCTTCCTACGTTCCCAAGTTCCTGAAACATTTCCACAACGACAGCGACGGCGCCGGCAACGAACCTTGGATGCACTACATGTGCACAACTAACTACGAGTATTTTGATTACACCATGACGGCGGTTACCTGTCCTATTCTCATACTCAATATTGTTTACCAATTCAATTGGAGTGCGTTCCAAAAGTTTCCAAAGTCGAGGCTGATTTTTTTAACGGATTTGAATTCAGTCAATCTTTCCAATCAGGTCAGATATATTAGGCATTTCGATATTTTCAAATATAACAACAAGGTTATTGGAAAGGTAAATTACAAATGTAATTTACTCTTCTTGCCATTTACTTATCGTAAAGCTAACTTTCTGAACGCACTCTTATTTGTTCCTCTTTATTGCACGTAGAGCCTACTTGGTACGAAAGTGGATTGCATACGCTAGCTAGGGTACGTGTTGTTGGTGTGTTCCCTACGACGATGACTATCGTTACGAGTTTCCATGCTTGCTCCTTCTCACCTCCACTATAGCGTTCTCTTCGTAATGAAATGTTTATCGAATCACGGTTTTAGTTCATACATGCACACATTTGACACATTGCTTGAGTGTTTGGTGCATGTAGGCATGTGTCGATCGCGTATCGCATGTTCATTTTGAAACGGCTGATTGGGAGCTGTTCAAAAGCTTGAGGGGGTGGTTGGTGAATCAATTGCGCCTTGCCGCACGATAATACGATAAGCCGAGGTCGCGCCAATTATTTGACTTGCAAATCAATACCACATCAGACGCCTTCTTCATATTGCCGTGGTGTAATTTTCATTTTCGACATAAAATATACTAAATGGAAGAAAAATCATATTTAACAATGTTAACATTTTTGCATAAATCTGTGAACTTACAATTTGAGGCGCAACAATTTGCGTAACAATCTTTGCAATGCAATAGACGCAACAATGTCACAATAAGAATGTTTTAATTATTTGGAATCGGACTCTCGTACGTATATATATATATATATACCGGGTGGAAGGGCATAAGGGTGAACATAGGGAATTTACACAGTATATTATGTTTTTGCATATTCCTGCTCGCCATTTGCATGAAAATAAATTGTAATTTTGATACCAAACTTTTGATTACATTTTTTAATTAAAAATAGTATTGTGGTTTTAAAATATGAGCGCCCACGGTCGAGTTGTCAATCTGACACATATTCAATTATTGCTAGAACCGCGGTCGCTGATATTTTAGTTTAGACCAACAAAATTATTCTGAAAAGCGTGACCGTTTGTATTTGAGAACGACAAAATTATTTTTAACATAAATTTATAATTTAAAATTGTAATTATAAAGTCATAAAATAAATTTTTGGTATCAAAAGACGGGGAAAATTATTGTCTTCATTTGATCTGAATGCGGTTCATTTTCATGCAAATGGGGAGTGTAAATTGTCTATGTTCACCCTTATGCCCTACCACCCGGTACGTCAAGTAAAATGGCATTAGAGTTACCTAGATGAAAAATGATTTGAATATAAAACACCCCCAGCTACGAATTGCATTGTGGACATCTAGCTTGATATAAAGAATTACTCATTACCCGACATACCGTGCGTTTATTTTACCGTCGAACATAGCATGTCGTCTATGTTGGACGGTAAATTAAACGCATGGCCACGGGGTTTGTATTGCTAACGACACACCTACGGAAGGGGGGCGGGGGACACACCACGATAACAAGTCAGTTGCATCAGTGTAAGAGCTACATGATCATTTCACATTTGTAAAACGTGTTGCATCGAGATTCGATTGGTGAACAATTTGTGAACAATCAATGCAAATATGACAAGGAACAAAATTGACAACTGACAGTAACGGCATCCCCACTGCCCACATCCTCACTCCATCCGAGTCCGTCGCTGTGTCGTTAGCAATACCAATTGGCACTGCCATGAATTTGACTCGTTTATTTGACCGTCGAAAATAGGAACATGGCACATGCTATGTTCGACGGTAAAATAAACGCAATGTATATTAAAATTGTTTTAATGCTACGTTTTATCATTTTTGTACATTTTTCATTTGATTTTCGCATGTTTATGGTTGATATAATAACGAAAATTTATGGCCAACTTCAAAATATCCTTTTCCGTGTATGCATACGTGTGTTTCATGGTGACGTGTCTCCGTGTCCTGCAACTACCCTTTACTAATGCACTGTCAGTTTTCCGTAAACTTCCAAAATACACACAACGAACAACAAACTTTTACTATGAACGACTGGAAACTCTTTCAACGAATATACGAATTCGTGTACTCAACGCGAACATTGAAAATCCAAAGCATTCTAAAATCTGCGAAAAAGAGCACAGATGAGCGTATTAGACCTGCAAGGATAAAAAGATAGTTTACGGACTAGACCTAGACGTCCTAGACTAAGACCGTAGTTGACTGTAAAGTTCCGTGGCTAGGGGTTGGGAAGAGAACAATGTTTGCCGTAATAACACAAATACTTAAACTTTTTGAAGTCCTACGTGATCACCCATTTAATCTGAAACATCTTGCGAAACAGACGTGTTCTGACATTAATTAAAAGTTAAAATTCCCTTTCTGTTGACAATGTGGTTTTCAAAATTTATTATAAATTAATTCCTAATAGATAAACGAGCAATTCATTTAACTTGATTAAGAAATCAATTTATTTCTTATTTCGTTAATATCTGATGATGAGCTGACCTAGTGTATAACAAGATTTATTTATATAGCCTTTGTCGTAATCATTTTCCATAAGTTTACGCCTTGATGTGCTTGTCTTAAACCACTTAGTAAGTGTGAAGCCGATGAGCGGCTAATTGAATTTACTTAATACGTGCGCCACCCCCTCAAACATTTTTCCGGAACTTAACGTCTCCTCGGCGGGGTTGAAAGCGCATAAATTAGTGTGCAGGCAAAAACTTAGTGCTAAAGAATTTTCCCCTTTTTTTAACTTAAATTTTCATTTTGACCTTTTGCTTTACGGCAACGTCTTCTTCCTTCCACTGAGCAAAAATTTCATTTTAACATACTTGACGCGCCTTATACATTATGCAGAGAGATGTGCTTTAACTGCATCAGGTGAAATTCGACTTGTTTTGTTTTTCTTGCTTTTTCTCTCTTATTTTAACAACAGTGAGTGTGTTTTCGTTGCATGGACCCTTTGGGTAATAAACTCATAAAATTCTTATTTTCTACCGTTATACAGAAAATGCGAACGTCAGTAAGAAAAATGTCTACTTTTGTTAACACCAAAAGACAAAAAAATATGGAAATAAGAAGACAAAGAAATATTTATAATGAAATATGTTTCTTACCTTTTTACATCTATTAATGTTTTATTATTTATAAGTTAACCTGAGAGCAAGTGTATTAGTGTCGATTAATACTTTATTGAAATATATCTGATTTATTTGAAAATTCACTTAAAATTTAAGTAAAAAGAAAAATTGCTGAAGCAATAAGATAAGTACACTTTTAAATAAGGAATATTGAATAAAGAACTTCTATAATTCGAGCACGATGTTGTAAAGTAGGAGAAAATGATCCTAAAATGCAAATGCTATACCAAACCGTATATTTGGCTTCCTTTTATGCACCAACGTTCAACATCATTTTGGTATTGCTCGATTATCTTACTATTGCTGCTACGTCGCTGGTTCAAGGCAGTAGTTGAAGTCTGCGTATCCTCATTTGAAAATATATTCAATTGAGTTCGATCCGAAAACCGGATGCCGTTAGAATCAAACGACTCGTTGAAAATTCCTATTGCGATTTTTATTGTTCCCATGCCGACAACGTGGTATTCACTTTGCGTTAAGGAAAATTTGCGATTGTTACAAAAATGTCAGTTTTACAAGGAAAAAAGCTTAAATTTCATTGTTTTTATTATAAATTCATATTAAAAGTAATTGTTTTAATAAATTTGAATTATTTTAAAGTATGGAAATAATATTGTCAAATCTTCTGACAACAATCAACAGATCGACAATTTGTAAATCGTATATGTGCAAAAGTGATTTCTCATGTTAATTAAATTAATTATGAACGCGATACGATTCACTGCCTCAGGGCGCAACTTAACCAAAGGAGACAGGCGCTGTAAGCTATTTAATTTTTGCCTCAGGGCGCGATCAAGTCTGACGACGGCCCTGAATGGAGAATGGAGAAACTAGTAGCAGCTCCCAACACCAAAATGTAACATGGTAATATCCATACGTGTACCCAATGCATCTGTTTGTCGATACACAAACATCCTATGCTTCTTGCCATCCGTGTCCTATATTTATGCACGTACCACACTCAAAATTCGCTCCATGCTCGTTGCCACCACTCGAATGGTAACCAGCAACCGACAATCGGCACCAGCAATCCAACAGCCGCAGACCTAACACAAATGCCGCCCCATCGCAACCAGTGCCACCAATCGACTCTATTCTCCTCTCTCAAATTCTCATGTTCTACTCATTTCCACCGTTAGTCTAACATTTACAACAAGTTGAACTGTTCAAAATTTCGAGTGTAACGTAGATACACGTAGGTACTGTACTTACATTACACGTTACATAATAAACTAAACTAGTATAATAATGCGTTTCACCATTCGAGAGTACGTTAGGTACTGTGTTTCACATTCAGCTTGTTCCGTCGAATGCCGTTGTTGTCATGAACTGCTGACAGGGATTCATGACAATGATTCTGTGTGGAATTAGAATCTATCGATGATACAATAGGTAAATGTCGACGAGATGGCATGGTATATTTGCGTATTTGAAACTTTGGTTGCCACGGGCGCCGTAAGGGGGTGCAAGGGGGTGCACTTGCACCCGCTTGGCTTTTAGTAGAAACACACATAATGAATTCACAACACATTACAAAAAATTAATTTTAAGCAAAATTCTTAAAAAAAAATAACAAACTTTCCCCAAATGATGTCAAAAATTATGACAGTCGAATTTGGAAAATATATTTTATTTATAAATAATTATGCTTGTTTGGGTGAATTCAGACAACACATTACACAACACATTACACAAAATTAATTTTAAGCAAAATTCTTTAAAAAAAATAACAAAATTTGCACCAATGGTGTCAAAAATTATGACAGGGCGAATTTAGAAAATATATTTTATATATAAATATGCTTGGATGGGTTGCGATGTACCTACTCCCTGGAAATATTTCTGCCGGCGCCTATGCGTATGCGTTGCTTCTAACTCTCTAGCTAGACTAGACCATTTTCATTTTCATTGTATATCCACTAAATTTATATACTTTGATACATGTACATACATGTCACATGTACCGAATCATATTTCTAAAAGAGGAAACTGTATTCCACCATTGTAGGTAACAGGAGAATATAGTAGTTGATATATGATTTAATGATTTTGACTCGGTATTCAATTTCTATTACAATTCTTATTGTTCTTATGCTTATATAATTATACGGAGACAGGCAGGTGACAGGTTTCTTGTCTTTAAACAATACTATTTGTTATGCACCACGCAAGTTATTAACAATTTGATTAGTTGATAAAGTGGTTATTAATAGCGTTTTCGAACTATTGCGGTGCATCGTGCATGCAATCCAGTTTTGTAGTTTATTTCTGTTTCTGCCCGAAAGCTCGATCAGTGCACTTTCGGACTACTGCACTCGCATGCACTCAACATTTTCAGCGCACACTTTCAGCTCACACTTTTACAGTGTCAAATGTTCGGACGTTCAACTGAATTGCACTCAGTGTGCACTTTTTTGCACTGACTATTGAGATCAGTGCAGTCCAGTGCAATGATCATTTTCGGAATATTTTGAAAAAAACTTGCATTGATCAAGTTGTAGAGCAAAACTAGAAAAGTTGTATGCACTAGGTGTACACTGAGTGAAGTAGTCCGCAAACTCTATGACTACCATAGTCAGTGCAAAAAAGACATGTACTGAGTGCAATTCTGTTGGTTAGTCCGAACACTCGGCATGTAAATGTGTACACTCAAAGAACAGTCCGAACGCGCTCAAAATTTTCAGTGCAGGCGAGTGCGCACTGAGTGCAGTAGTCCGAAAAGTTTTAAAATTAAATGCTTAGGAATTGGACATAATCTTGTTAGGCTCTCGGGAATTACCACATTCCTAAAATTTTTCAATCATTTGATATGTAATTTCCCATATCGTTTGTCCATACAATAAATAAATATCAGAGACAAATCTATGATCGAGAATAATTGCTATAAACATATGGAACAAGCAGATTGTTAAACTAATATGAGGTAACATTGGCTCATGAATTTACCGCGTAATGTGAAACTTGAAACGGCACTAACCCTTGAATATGATATATTAACATCAATATATTCAGAAGGACTGCTAATATTTATTGGCTCCTACAAATAGGACGTACTAACATGCAAAGGATTTCAAAGGGGGATGAATATTAATTACGCAACAATGAACGGTATTTCGATTTCGCTATCAAAAACGCTTTTTATAATAAACGTGCAACAGACAGCTTATCATTTCGCGGTTGATACTATTCACAGCATATGTATGTGCATGGCATCATACTCTACCTAAACAGTGTCTCTGTCTAATAGCAAGACATTATATTCTTTTTAATAGTTTTGAGCTTCCAATGTGTACTTTTTCAAGTTTCTTACTTCTTCGACTATCTACCAAATAATTCAAATCATTCCACTTCTTTGAAAGCCTAGTTTCGTTAGAACAATCAAAATTGTGATAATTGCGATAATATTCGCAAAATTTCGACATTCGAGTGACATGAGAACGAGGCTTTAACATTTACCATAGAGTTATAATATTCTTAGAGGGAAGATATTGATACAAATGTGATGCCACTGGGTAAACCTTTAACATTTAGACTACCCAAAGTAGACGTCCCCTAGCTGCATGCCCCTCTCTCATAAATCGAATTTATATTTTTTCCATAGTCTTTTATCTCTATGCCGCATTTTACCTACATCGACGTTGATGCTAAAAGCCACAAAAGACTCTTTGAAATTTTTAATCATAGTGTACCATACATAGTTTATGCTGTTTTCTTTTTGTTGTTGGTTGCTTCTTTTACTTCTGCTTGTTTAGTAGCTCTACAGCTCTATGTTTGCATAGTTTGATATTTTTAGCAAGTATTGGTTTAACAGCTATGGGTACGGCAAGAAGCTCCTAGAACTCAGCTTGCCTCAAGAAAAAGGAAAAGTTCTTAACGGTTAGGGGCTTAAAAATATACGTATTGCCTTAGGAGGGAGAATAAGGCATGTTATATGCGCATTAGTGATAAGGGTGTATGTGTGTAAGTAAAGTAAAACATTACCGCAAGTAAAACGGTCGTTCGAGAGCAGCGTTGATGTACCAGTCAGGGCCGTATTATCCATTAGTCAGACAAGGCACTGTGCCTAGGACCTACGAAGACTGATGAGATGAAAATTTGAGACTTGAGAGAGTTTTTTTTTGGTCACCGCGTTCTCGGATATATCATTTACTACTTGAGACTTGAGAGCTTTTTTTGGTCACCAACAATAAAAATTTCAAAATATCAGTTAAGTGCCTAGGGCCTACGATAGACATAATCCGGCCCTGGTACCAGTACCATACGGACTATAATACTTATATAAAGGGAAAAGTATTCAGGTATGGAAAATGTTTCTTGCCTCTGGTCGTTCGTGTCAGTTTTTAGGTGTGTTTTTGCGGAAAATAGAGTTGAAACACTTTTATTTACAAGCGCCTTACTCTGGCTTCATTTTTAATTGAAAACTATTGATCAATTTTATTGAAAAGTAGCTGTTAAAATAAATTGCAAAAGGGGATATAAAAAGGTCTATAAATAAAATTATATTAGCTGTTTCAGGAATATACATTTGTTTTAATAAATTTTCTTGTTGACATAGTTCATTTGAGTTATTTTCTCGATACTTATATCCAGTAAAGTATGAATTGAAGTCAAAATCGGAAAAATTCAGCATCTACATTTTCCATTTTTCTGTAGATAGGCTGATATACTTTGTATATCTGTTTTGCATACTCATATTTATTTAATAATTCATCAAAGTGAGAAAAAATGAGAGAGGGAATTAACGTAATCTGTAAACTTCGTTCTCTAATGCTCTACTCTCTACAGTCTCTATTGTACTTTGTTATTTAAAAATAAATTCGGTGGAAAGGCAGGCGTAAAAACGTTCGTCCTGCATCTTTTGTTGTGTTCATTATCCATCTTTTTAGAAGCGTTCGGCTGAGATCGATATATTCTCGTCGGTTTGAAAGAAAATCTCGTTGATGAAATTCATTCGAGTCGTTTAAGTTTAGCGCGGTGCATAGTGGTGAAGAACGAACGCCTTCAAACTCCTCTATAAAGAGGCAAAATATGGAGCAAGTAGAGATGTTAAGTTGGAGGAAAAAGCCTTCCTTCAGTTTAGTTTTTGAAAGAATAGATGATAAGATGGGAATGAGAAAATTGAAGCACAAAGAGGTACAACAATGGGAAAGAGGACAAAATAACAGCGTGATCAGGATGAACAGAATTGAGAAGAAGTGACAGTACTTTCTGTCTTCAATGCTTTTTTGTACTTTTATGTCTTAAAATTGATGGGAAAATATTAATTTGATGTTTTCATACATTTTCGAGTATATTTTAGAAACAAAATGATTACATACATTTGATGCCACTTTTTTTACTTTCCGACTTACCGAAGGTATAGTAACAAAAAATCGGTGTGTTAAATTTGCACCGCATAACTTTCCGACCATATCTACTACGATTTCGTAGAACTCGTCGATCGTAAAAGTATTAATGCGATTGAGTTTTGATGTCACTAAATTTCTGTGCAATTTCCACTTTCCGATCAAAATTACTTTTACGATCGACGACTTCTGCGAAATCGTGTAGTGGATACGGTCGGAAAGTTGTGCGGTGCGAATTTAACGCACCGTTTTTTTGTTACATCAACAAAAAATTCTGTTATTCCGTGAACACTGGATATTATGATTCTTATTCTGATACCTACGTTAGTTTGTAGTATACAATATTAAATTTTAGAACATTCGACCATCTGCCGATAAAACAACATATTTTTTACTTGTTTCCATCTGTATGACGTGTCATTCATGTTCTCCTGTACCAGAAATACTGCTGTTCTAATGCAGTTTAATAAAATTTTATCAAGCACACACTATGTGCGCACACATTTCGGACATTCGCTCGACCATCCAGATCCAAATCCATACATGGAAAATCACGATTTTCCGTATTTCATGCACCGTGAGTCGATTTTCGTGTGGTAATGGTTGTAGTGGTAGAAGCATTTGGTTCGGATCATCATAGTATATGAGGGGAACGGTTTGATGTCACAGAATTGCGATGTTCGAGCAAAAGTGGGTCAGGTAGATTAACACCGAATTGATTTTCGTACCCGCGTTAATAATTTCAGACTTACTTTAGCTGAAATGTGTCGCAGTCCGTCACATGTCAATTAAATATTTACCTGTCGTATTTAAAATATGTAAAACCGGTGATATGGAATATAACCAACGAGGCCAGCGAGAGAATACTCGGTTTAGAGGTATTTCTAGATATATATTACCCATATCTGTCTCATCTTTTATTATATCATCTGACAATTTCTGGTTTTGTTTGTTTTTCTGGCTATTAAAAATGACTAAAATGTAAATATGTTATACAGTGGTTCTAAGCAAACAAGAGACTTTGTGGGAGTGATCAGCGCTCCCTACGTTTGCGACAGTACACTTAACGCGTAGAATTTTGTGCGAACTTTGAACATATATGACTTATGTAGTTATCTACTTAAAATAAAATCAATGTTGATATAAATTACTGATATCTATCTCGTGATATCATTATTGAGTGTCCGCACTAATAACACTCTGAGATTGAAGTAAATAAATTACCCACAAAAATGTTTAATTTAGTTCATCTGTATTTAAAAATCACTGCCGCTTCCAAGCAAACCTGAACCCTGAAAATATGAAATTTATTGTTTTCTTTTGACACGGATATTTAAAGCAAGTACGCGTTTAATATTTTCTGCGTGGAGTGTAGTATCTCAAACGTAGTCTGCGCGGAACACGCCCACCAGTCTCTCATTTACTTAGAAGGACTATATAACGATATTATCGAAAATTATATAATTCCGAACAAAACTCAAATTTTTAATAAATAATAAACTTGAATATTTAGAATTAAAAATCAATTGTTACCTGGTTTAATCTTTCTACAGTAATTTATTCGTTATTATCTAAAAGTGCAATAAGCGATTAAAATGTATTTAATTAAAATCGAATATTCCCAACTACAATACAAACATCACTGGGAATGGTACCGGTAGGCTCACAAAATATGGAAACAATGGACCCGTTCCGATTCATTTAGCAATTTAATACTATCTAAAAAGGGGTGAATCTATTTTAACATTATTTTTAATATTTTTAATAATTATTAAAAATTTAATGAACTTATTGTTCACCGTTCTTCAATTTTTAATATATTTCCGTTTCAACTTGTATTTATATAAATTTTGAATTAAATTTATGTCAATGAAAAGGTGATAAAGTGTCCTAGACATATTAAATCAGACACTGACTGTCGGCCTTATTTGAGACGAAAAATAAAAACTGTGGAAGATTGAACAAAATTGGAAATACTTTTTTAAATAACTTGATTTCTTAATTTTTCTCCAAGAGTTTGCTTTTTTTTCGAGTTCAGCAATCCTTTTTTGTATTTTATTTTTATTCTTTGTTGCTCACAGTGTTCAATGTTCGATAACGTCGTTTGTGCCTTGTTGGCTGGACGATTTCTTCCGTTCCAATTTTCTGAAGGCACGTTCTCGTTTCACTTCACGTTTAATTAAAATAAACCTTCGCAGAGAGTGCAGTCGACTGCAAGCCAAGCATGAAGATGATGTTGTAAAAAGTTTCGTCGATCTGCGTTTTCTCATCCTGGAGCGTTTACTTATTTTACTTCTTTCTAATATACTTACTTCACTATGAAATACTTTGAATATTAATTTATAAACCGGTAAGCATGGAAATTGAGAAGGGTCATAGAATCGTCGGAGGATGGGAAATAGGTACATCAAGTATGTAATTAGTTTTCGTTTTTTAATTTCTGGCCACATACCGAAGGTATGTTGGTATAAGAAAGTGAGGTGATCATGAAAAAAATTAAAATTTCTGGCCACATACCGAAGGTATGTTGGTATAAGAAAGTGAGGTGATCATGAAATTAAAGTCTTATTTTTCCCTGATTCGTGGAGATCCGTTGACCCCAGGTCAAAAATCGGCTTTTTGGTCTGAAATATGTGTGTGCGTGTGTGTTTGTACAAAATTGCGGGCCAACCAAGTATTGAATCGGACTGAAATTTGGTATCTGGGCAGTTGTCCCTCCCGATTGAACCTGGAGTAAAAATAAAACAAAAACGGCTGGTAATAAAGACACCTTTACTCGTAGGCCAAAACGTCTAACTCGCTAAATATTGATTGTAGCATAAAAGTATCTATATAATCTCCGAATTAGTTTTCAATTTCTTGCAAGATTTGCCATTAACATTT
>JARJEB010012487.1:0-11892 GCA_030264535.1 Liometoxenus newtonarum | reverse complement strand
TCGGCGTTCGCTTCGCTCCGCCTCGTGCGTAAACTTGCCCTCGCGTATAATAGCCTGCATTATAGGCTCATTGAATAATATACTATTATATCATTTCACCAGGTGTCACTCCTAGTATTACACCTATAGTATTCAATTACGTAACCTTCGCCCTCGCGTATAATAGCGTGCATATGCGCTCATTGAATAATATACTATTATGCACCGAGTGGGATATAATAGTAGTTTACCTAACAAGTTTGGAAAGTATTCAATTTCTCACGAGCGGGATAATTTGAAGCACGAGACGAAGTCGAGTGCTGCACATCGCACGAGTGTGAAAGTGAATGTTTTCCGTTAGGTACACTGCTTTTCCTTCGGCCATATTTTTTCATCAAAACATTACCTAACAAAAATATTTATAAAATGATTGTGACACAACACTGTTATTACAATGCCCCAGCCATTTGTAACTTATTAGCATGACATATTCGATGCTGAAGTAGGAAGCAATAATGGCTTGTATAGATGGATAGTCCATATTGGCAATTGTACCCATTACCTGAATGCGGTTTGACAACGTCGCCTTCACCGGCCCGATCGGCAAGAGATAACCTATAAACAAAACGTATTTGCGAGTTGCGAGCGTATTTGTCGAGATTTGTAAACATACTAACATACATGTGTCACAAATGCACAAACGAATGGAGATCTTAAAAAGTCGTAATTGGATTTTGCTACATGATGCTTACCTATTATACACCGCTTAATATTTCTAAGCGATTTTGCTGATAAGACTCAAGTCGATGTGAATGTGTTTTCTACGAAGTTTGGTGGAGTTAATTCGAGAGATCCGCCTTTAATTCAACATGCGTAATGCAGATTGAAGTAAGAAAGTTATGTATGCACAAGGAAGGGATACTGCGAATGTGATGAATGTTATGAACAATAAGTTTAAAAAATATAATAAATTTGTTAGATATGTGACAGATTGAGTTATGTCCTTTGTCCACGTATGCATGTCAAATACATAGGCCGCCTGGCAATCCACTATTGATTGATAGCCATAGTGGACTTTAACCAAAATCCATGTTATTTAAATGGAGTGCAGGAAAGTTACATATCAACATTGTTTGGTTGGTATGTTACCATAGTTATGACTTTTCCGCATTACTTTGTACGGCTGTGAGTAATTGTCAACTTTCTAGGTAACTAACATATGGCGAAAGTGTGTCATTTCATAGTGGCCGTAGGAAAACAGTATTATCGCATTAGTGTGAAATTGCAAAACGTGGCGATAGCCGAGTTTTGTAAGACACGAATATACTGCGAATCCTACCAGTTCCAAATCGTCAATATTACACGGGCTGTGGTAATTGTCATTACCTCACTCACATTGGGGTGGATAACTATATTATGCAACCATCGGCGATAAAATTATGGTAGTAGAAAAAGTATTGTACGTATAATACGAGTGGAAAGATGCAATTGCGCACTCGCGACTAAACTCGCCGCTTCGGGACTCGTTTGTAAATTTTCCTGATTGTGAGCAATAAGCAAGTTCCACTCTAGTTACGTAAACTACTATTGTATGCAAAGAGCATTAATGGAGCATGCAGTCAGATAAAATTTATTTCGACATTTAAAAATGTATTTTGGTCGTTTAAAATTCAAGGGCGTAGCGATAAAAAGTATTTCAGTTGATAACAAATAAATATGTTCGTACTCGTATACTTGGCTGTTTACTTGAACATTTGAACTCTAGAAGTTCTCTGATATCGTGATTCGTCATAATTAATACAATTCACCATATTTATGCCTCTACACATTATTGTATCCAAACATTTAACGATTTTGATTGATTTTGACTGAACTCACATTTCAACTTTTTTTTGCGTTTTTAAATTCCAATTGAAAGGGGGGTGCAACGCATGCTCACCGATTAAATGCTATCAATTTGTTGGTAAAGTGTTCCGAACTGTTCCATTCTGAATCAAAAATGTTCCTTACGGTGAGCCAAGTGCCCAGCGAAACCTTCTAGTTGCTCTGCTCTACTAGCAAGTGGAGTGGTAGAGTTATGGGTTGCATGCATTCGAGTATGTTCTTTCATGCCCATTGCCACAAAAATTTTGTGCAAATCGAACACTTGCAGCGCAGAATTCAGAACATTTTTGAATTGCACAACGCATCAAATCGAAAGCAGCTATTAGCCAACTCAAGTAGTACATTTACCTAAACTCTAGATGGTGGTAGGTAGATCGAATAATGTCGAAACACATATCACACGTGTTTCGAAGCGCCTGTGTCAGTGTTTGTCGAGTCCGTTTCCGTTCATTTAATTCTGCTAACAATTTGGTTTCCACGGCGGTGACGAAAAAAATACCAACAAATAGACAACTCAAAAACGTAGAAACACCTTTCCAACCATTCTCACGAGTACGTGTCCTTTCACCGTTCGCTTTCTCCGTCCCCGTTCATTCTACGTTCAGATTGTATTCGAATAAGAGCACTCTGAATTCAACGTCGCCGACAAATAAATTCATTAGCAACATGACAAAATACACGATCATCGAGCGTGGTTGTCCTAACACTAAGGATTACCGAGTTTATATCAGTAAGTTCCTCTTAATATTCTTCATTTCTATAATAATTGCGAAAAATATGCTTTAGAAACATAACCTTAAATAATTGTAAATCTCGTAAATTTTTTCCTCGCTATTTAATTTAAATATTTAAATTTGCTTCCGAACCCGCAAATTAAAAGCATATGCTGTAAATTACGTGTGTATCTCTTCCAGGTGATGGAAATGGACCAATTTCACCTTTACACGACATTCCTTTGGTGGTTGACGCCGAGAAGAACGTTTTTAATATGTTAGTTGAGGTTCCACGGTGGACCAACGCCAAAATGGAAGTAAGTGCCCAACTGCAGCTTATTGCTTCTCTCTGTTTTTTTTTAAATATTAAATTTGAAATATTTGTTTGGTTGCGCTTATTTCAATAGATAACAATGAAAGAGACCCTGAATCCAATTAAACAAGATGTGAAGAAAGACAAACTACGTTTTGTAGCCAACTGTTTTCCGCATCACGGTTACATTTGGAATTACGGAGCACTTCCACAGACATGGGAGAATCCTGATCATTTGGACGATGGTACAGGTTGCAAAGGCGACAACGATCCAATCGATGTTCTTGAAATCGGCTACAGGGTGGCGAAACGCGGTGAAGTTTTGCAAGTGAAGATCTTAGGCACAATTGCACTTATTGATGAAGGTGAGAGTAACAAACTTCTTTGAAATGCAAATTTTTAAACGAATTGATGCATGAATTCGACTTATTTAAATTCATTCAATTGGTTCATGTTGTGTGTTCGCATTTTTATTACAACAGACGTGGGGAAGTCGAGTATTTGAATAATTAATTGGTTGCATGTCCGACCATTAAATGGCATTTAATGGACTTCAGCGTGCGGGAAATAATATAACAATGGTTCCCCAAATTGCTAGCATCGAACATTATCAATAATACATACTTTTGATAAAAAGTATATTTATCGTTCTAGTTTATCTTCATATATAAAGGCTTTTGTTCAATACTTTTGTAAATAAATAATCTTGGTCCGCCACGAATTATTGATTATTTGTTTGATGAAATTTTAGTTTCTTACTTTGCGTTTAATGTTTCGTTTTTTTACTATTGTTTATGTCGCTGAATAAAACAGCTCCTAATGTATGACGACCATCAAAAATTCTAAAATAAGTCACAGAGGTATTAAGATCATTATCACACTTGAATGCACTTGACAATTGGCGAATTTAGACTGAGACTTTTCAAGACCTTGAAAAATTACATTAACATTTACCTGTGTTTCTGCCTTATTACCATAGTTTCACAATATTTTAATGTTTTGTTTTTGCATAGCTTCCTTATATGTTTCAGCGCCTTCCTGGTCCTTCTTCAGACTCTTTTCGTTTGATCTTCAGGATTTATTAGGATTTTTATTGACTTATTTTTGGCTGCTAATCGGCGTGATTGTTGATTATTGAACAGACTATAGAATAATCAACACGCTGAATAGGTGCTAAAAATAAGTCAATAAAAATCCTATAATAAATCCTCAACATCAAACAAAAAGTGCCTGAAGAAAGCCCGGGTAGGCACCGAAACTAGTAACTGAAATAAAAACCAAAACATTAAGGAAACTATACAAAAACAAAACAAAAAAATCACCTTATAATGAATGAAATCAACGAATAATTTTATCTTTTTGTAAATACAGGTGAAACCGATTGGAAACTTCTTGCCATCGATGTCAATGATCCACTGGCTGACCAAATGAATGACGTTGCTGATGTCGAGAAACATTTCCCTGGATTGTTGAAAGCTTCAGTGGAGTGGTTCAAAATTTATAAAATTCCTGATAATAAGCCCGAAAATCAGTTTGCGTTCAATGGTGAAGCTAAATCTGCTTCCTTTGCGCTAAATATCGTCGAAGAGGTAAGTAATAAAATAATATTTTACGGACCAATTACGTAATTCACAAAACTTAACAGCACACTCGACAAAAACACATCACTTTAATTACCATTCTCATAACAAGTATTTAATATTTACTAAATCCTGATTATCAGTTGAGTGTTTGTTGTATACTTAAACTTGAAAAGTTACATGTTTACAACGTGCAATTTTACGAAATCGTTTTCAAGGCATGATTAAAATTCAAATAGAATACAATTCGAATTTGAGTCGTAAGTTGTCTGTTTTTTTCTTAGCTTCTTATTTTATTGTACCAGTAGATAACATCGAAAATGCGACACCCTATACTTCTGTTTGAATATTAGAAATCATTGAAATATAGAACTTTCTCTTTATCTGTATTTAATAACTTTTTGCTTGTGGTTATATAAAATCTTTGCTTTTTGCATAGCGTTTACTTCTTCACAATGTTTCAGGTCCATAAGTTTTGGAAAATGTTGGTCAACAAAGAAGTAGACGGTAAAGGAATTTCATGGTACGAAAATTATATCATATAATTTTATACATATTCTCTTGAGTGAAATTATACTTTTTTTTACTGTTTTTTTTTTGTAATAATTATTTTCGTTTTAGTGCGAACACAACAATATGCAATAGTCCATTCAAAATTTCGTCAGAAGAAGCACAAGATATTGTGGATAAGACCCCAACAAGTGGACCAGCAGAAACTATCGAACCTATTGGTAAGCACTTAAATAACTATCGTTTCATTTTATTTTGTTTAAGCCCACTAGAGAAAAAAAGTACTGCTCAAAGTTGAATTTATCATTATTATTATTCATATTTTGAAAGTTATTTTCTAAATAGGAACATGAACTATTAAATATTTGAAGTTGTAATGTATAATTGCTCTTTATTAGATCAAACGCAAATTATTCATTTGTATTATAATTTCATTATTTCAGTTGATAAAATTCACTTTGTCAAGTCACTGTTGTAGGAATTTTTGGCATAACATTCAGTAGTACAACTTAGAAGTATGTTCAACTTATTTATTTTTTAGTTTTATTAATTATCAGTTTTAAGTTTTAATTCTTATATTTTCGCAGTGGGGTGTTAGAGTGTTAGAAATTCTTGCTGTACAACAAAATTTCGCCCCTGAAAACATTTATATTTATCTCAGCTTAAACTCACTTAATCTGTTTATTGCATTCATCTAGTCAGTTAATTTGCTAGTTTTAATGAAAAATATAAATTATGTTGCATATAATCCTAAGCTTTTGTAACGGCATTAAAATTCTACGCTTAATGGTAGACCCCTCTTAAATGTTATTTTTATCTTGACATTTTTAGTATAAAAAATAATTGTTTTGTTTTTAGTTGATAAATGGCATTATGTCCATCTGAAATAAAAAGACATTTCAACACTAAATAAATGGAAACTCAAGAAGAATTTAGCACTAAACCAAGGAAGATTCATTTTGTATGAAAATAGATTCAGCATTTATAGTTGTTATATGTAGTAGGCTAATTTAAAAGCATAGCAAATTCGGAATTATTGTTACACACCATAAGCTTTGGCACTCGGGCATAATGTTAACAATTGTTATTATACATATTATTTAGAAATAAGAAAATGTAAAAAAAAATTTTTTTGTTTTCTGGGGTCTTTATGTTCCAAGTTAAGTACAACTAATTTATCAATTTACCATTAGTCATTTATTAACTTTGCCGTAGTTTTTAATTGATTGTTTTTCAACTATGAAGCTCGAAGAAATTTGTGCGCAAAAAATATAATCTTTGCTTATTAAAATTTGCAATGCCTCATTTGAGATTTGATCCATCATGAGAACGAGAACAAATTTACAAACCGTATTCTTCAAGAATACTGCACAAAACCTTAATTGTGTACAAATTGTAGATTCAAGAAATATAAGACCGCCATATTTCGTCATATTGCATTTGGATGTTATTAATAAAATATCGATCCGCGTTTAGCAGCGGTGACGTCGCGCGCTGGACGACGGCGTCGTTTGTCATTTCGCATTTGCGCACGATTCAACAACGTACTAATGCGGACCAAATTCGAGCAGAACCAAGCCAAGCACGAATGTACGGAACAAAGAAACAAATATTGCGAGATAGTCCGCGTTCTGGTGGCGCCGCGCAATCTCCCGCACTTTGATGATCACAGTGAAGGCGCAAGAGAGACGGTCATATCAGCACTAAAGCGAACCAAGCATCGAATGGTCGCCGCACGCGGCACTGACGGAAGAAAGTCAAGGAACGAGTATGTACCGAACAACTAAACCGAGTGCGTGAAGAGGAAGGAGAGGTGACGAGGAGGTGTAGAGGTCCTCATCGTTGGAACGTAATCAAAAAGTGGTCGTGACTAGTCGCGAGCGGCCGGTTACGTCCAGTAGATCGTTGCGTATATCTATACGGTTTGCCATTGCGGTATTTGAAGTAAGAAGCAAGAATTATTGTATAAAGAAGACAAGACCTCCTCGCAAGAGGACGGGGCAATACCACATAGGTGGATTCTGTGTTCACGTATCTCAATCAAACGGTCAATAAGTGTTTGAATATACAATTAATTTCTTTGTGATATATTTAAAGGATTATTCTGTACCAACAAGGATTAAAGTTCAAGTGCGACTTTTTGTTAAGGCACTAAAAAGGACCTTCTTTGTATTCGAGGGTTGTTTTTGTGTGTGGCCGTGTGGGTGTAATAATACCTTTTAATAAATACTGCGTGAACAGCCATGAAGCTGCTGGCGCTTGTCGTGATTATCGGGGTGGTCGCCTATCAGTGTGAAGCTAAGCATAAGAAGAAATTTGATGGGGATTTCGAGTTCGCCGAAGAGGTATGTAACAGTCCAACAAATTAATTATTACCTGTACCAAGTGAAGAAGCTAAAAATATATGTTACATTCTTAAACGGGGTTTGACGACCATTCTAAGCGTATAATCTTTACATATCAAAAATTAGGAAGATAGTAATTTTTATATAATAAAGTTATTACAGCATGTTAAAAGGTAATCAATAATTATTATCAGTGGAATTTAAAAACACATGTTTTTATTTATACACTTACCGCGTGGTTTGGTTTGGTGGCCTCTAGTCATTTTGTATCATGTTTAGGTATGCACTTGTTATGCAACGGGGATGAGGCCGATTACATAGAAAATGACATCAAATAAAGAGAACACTTCCGCATTGTTGCATTGATACTAAACATTTATTTTAATGCTATACAGTTACATTTTAAACTTATAATTAATAAATTGAGTTACACGGACGCTCACTTTACAACGGAAAAATGATGGTAGCGTGAATAAAGATACGAATTCGGACCCTTATTTTTACACTTAAATAATAAAACTATGACCAATGACAGATTTGCTTGTAGGATGTTGCCTAGGGCAGCAAATCAAGGGGCGGTTGTGTTTTTAAATAAGTTAAATATGATAAAGAAAACACTTTTAAATAAGTTTTTTATAGTTCGAAATGTATAAAAATTCCCTTTATACCTTCCAGTAGAATATCTAATGTGCGCCTGCGTGTAGCAATCTTTCAATCCTTTCGTTTAGGGGTTCGAATCCGTAAATGATGTCAGTTCGTATCTTTAAGAGTAAAATTCGTATCTTTATCCAGTTCGAAATGTTTATTTATAATTACAAAAAGTAGTAATTCTACCTAATGAATAGTATACATTTTTGATTCCAATCCCAAAAGATGAATTCATTCGGTGTCATATCCATTTTTTCCATGCACATTAGCAGCAGATATATACACACATACGTCATCTGAGATTATAATTTATAATAGATAGTTTTGTGTTAAAATCAATATTTAGCGAGTTACACGTTTTGACCTACAAGTAAAGGTGTCTTCTTTACCGGTCGATATTGTTTATTTTTACTTCCAGGTTCAAGTTAAACCACGTTTTCGGATTCAGGGAAGCGAGATTTGTGGAGATCCGTCGAAAACCCGAAATTTTGACCGATTACACAAAGAAATCAATTTTGAAAAAATGAATATTTATTGAAATATTTAAAGGCAACACCAGTTATTATCTTAAAATGAGAATCTACAATCTTTCATAAGACATTTAGAGAAGTTCAATATTTAATCGAGTATTCTAGTAAAATTAATTAAAGGTCGTTGAGTTCGATAAAAATTGGTGGAGGGACGTTAGTAATGGCATATATTTTTCATACACATATACATATCTTTAAATGAGTTTAAAAATCCGCGAATATTATTTGCAACTGAAAGTCAAGATCCTCATGTGCATATTGGATTAGCTAAACCAGAACGTTTACATATTTGCAAATATTTGCAGTACAGAGGTGTAAATGAAATAAAATTTGTTCAAAATCACATAAAATGTGTATTCTCTATAGTCTATTGTCAGTCATTTTTTTAAGTTACAAGTTCATTTCTTTTGTTATTTATTTTAGAGGTTTTTTGATGTTACGTTGAATTGTTTAATTTGTTTGGTTTTTACTTTTTACATATCTCCCCGACTCCGAAAAAATTGGTAAGTATTTACTTTCTGACCAATATACAGAAAGTCTTGAAAGGAAAGTCATATTATCAGACAAAATCTTACTGGTCAAGATTTCCACAAACATCATGAATGTTTTCCGACTCCGAAACCGTAAGCGTTTCCGAGAGTCTCTGGTTATTTCTTAGATATTTAGTTTTATTAACCAACTGCATTCGACTGGTGATTCAATGACGTCATATTTCCCTTGGTTTTATTTGGGTATGTCAAATCTAAGACCAAGTTCTTAGTGCCAAAGGGCAAATCCCTTCCATCGTTTTTTTGTTTCTGCAACTAATTTCATCATATAGGTACACTAAGTATCGGAATGTTGTGCGGTATCTCGCATAAAATTTGTTGTCATTTTGCATCTAGTAGGTACTAAAACAAAATAGCGTGCGTTTATTTTACCATCGAACATAGCTTGTATTATGTTCGCAGCTAAAATAAACGAGTCAAACTTATGAGTCATGGAAGTGGCGATGAACGATCAAAGTAACTAATTCTTATGATCATGTCGTTACTGTCAGTTCCCATTTTTGTTCCTTGTTATATTTGAATTGTTCATCAATCGTCAACTTTTTTCTCAATGGTTAGATCTTTGAAATAGCTCACACAACTCGAAACTCGATTCAACACGGTTTACAATTGTCATCGTGGTGTGTCGTCGTCCGTCCCACATCCCCACTCTCTCCCCGTCCATCAGTGTGTCCTTAGCAGTACAAATCCCTACTGCCATGACTTTGACTCGTTTATTTTAGCTGCAAACATAGCTGTGTTTGGCTGGAATTTTGTTCACAGCACAATTTGAAATTTTAGGAATTAATTTTTTTACAAAATATACATCCTACGAGAAAATGTTGTAGATATGGAAATGGAAAGCACTCAGATCTACACAAGAATTAATTTTTTTGTTTGACAGTTGAATGAAAATTTATGTTTTGACATTCTACTTAAAATTCCCTAGTACAATTTTGTACCAGGTCGTCCCATGTCGGTTCTGAACCTGCACACCAAGTTTCGTCTCGACATGAGGCTTTTGTTCACAACATAGTTGACACTTTATGAATTAATATCTCACAAACTATGTATCCTACGAGAAAATGTTATAGAGCTTGAAAAGGAAATCGGCGTCTCTATAAGGGGGTATTTTTTGTTTGACAGGTATGGGCAAATTTATATTTTGAAATTCAGATAAATTGCCATAGCCCCCTACTTTACCGATCGATTTTGCTCAATTTCGAACCAGGTCATCTCATCTACTAAATACGTGTGCCAAGTTTCATTCCTATAGGTTGCTCGGTTTGGCCGGAATTTTGTTCACAACATATTTGACAGGTTAGGAATTAATATCTCACAAACTATGCAACCTACGAGAAAATGTTATAGGGCTTGAAATGTAGACAATCCAAATCTCTATAAGGGATTATTTTTTGTTTGACAGTTATATGCAAATTTTTATTTTGAAATTCAGATAAAGTACCCATAGCGCCCTTCTTTACCGACCGATCGTCTTATGGCGGTACCAAGTTTCATTCCAATCGGTTGTTCGGTTTGACAGGAATCTTGGTCACAGCCATACATACACACTGACACACGGGCACCAGCCCAAAAATTTTTTCGGACTCAGGGGAGCGAGATTCGTGGAGATCCGTCTAAAACCAGACATCCAATTTTTGGGGTCAATACGATACTTTCCTATACATACCATCGGTAGTATCGGTAAGTAAAAATGAACAAAATCGGTCGATAAAGAAGGGACCTTTGCTTGGCGATTAAAACATACCTATATACATTTGCATATAACTCGCTAAATATTGATTTTAGTATATAACTTTCTACATAACCTCAGGAAGTGTTTTCAAATTCCTACAAAATTTGCCAATAACATTTCTTCGTAGCGTTAAACGTTTGGTAAATATGTAGTACCATTACATCGATACCAGGATAATCAGAAGCCTAAGCATAGATTATTCGCTTGTTACTGGGGTAGCAACACATCAAACTAAAGTCAACCACATCAAAAAAATACAGTATATATAATATACGTATATACATATAATAAATCGGTACGGATTCGCGCCGCACACCATATATTATAGTATAGTACGCATTCGTAGAACCAGTCGATCGTAAAACTAATTTTGATTGGATAGTAAAAAACTACAGAAATATGGTGATTTAAAAAAGTCTTTCAACTTTATATTATTGGAAAATACAAGACTTCAGAAGAAACAGGTCATTTGAATTTCTCACCAATTTGGCTACGAACCCGCTGTATAAATGGTGTTTGATAAATCCTACATAAATCCTGTATATGGCCCATTTAAAATATACATAATGCATATTAGCCTTCGAGAGGGGTGGGGGAAACGGGGGTAAATTCCCAGGGCCCGAACTCGCGTATATTCTACTTACCCAGAAATTAAATTTTAATTGTTAAGCAAATTTTCATATAAAAGCTTTTCACGAACATCAACTTTATAGGAATTCAATTGTAGAAAATGGAATACCCTAAAAGAATTGAAGAATATATTTTTACTTGGTAAAAATTATTAGGTATAGGAAAGTTATGTAATCATGAAAAAAGTCAGAGTCTTATTTCCCTGATTCGTGGAGATCCTTTGAGATCCCTCTAACTTCAATCTGTAGTAAAAAAAATAAGATTGATTACGTTTTTATATCACTATACTTCCGGGCAATTTCCACTTTCCGATCAAAATTACTTTTATGGTCGACGAGTTCTACGAAATCGTAGTGGATATGGCCGGAAAGTTGAGCGGTGCGAACCGTACCGATTTATTTACTTTCTGGCCACATACCGAAGGTATGTAGGCATAAGAAAGTAAGGTGATCATGAAAAAAATTAAAGTCTTATTTT
>JARJEB010012475.1:0-20946 GCA_030264535.1 Liometoxenus newtonarum | reverse complement strand
CTACGTTATGGTTGTAGTATCATAACTTTTCTGGAAACTAAAATTAAATTTTCGTTAATTTGTTTGTAATTAGTTGTTATTTTGCGCGTTATAATTCATCGAAAACTGCAACAAAACTACAAAATTGCTTTTCATAACTTTTAGCCTCGAGGCGTTAATTCTAGATTTATTACTTACTGAAAACAAATAAGATTAACATTTTTATATGACCTCATAAATCGAAGTAGTAAAGTAAAAGTAGGAATCCGAATATCTTGTCATACAATATCAATTCCTCGATTAATTATTGTTGAATTGCCATTAATTTTGTAATAGTTTTACGATTTTGCAAATTTGTACAACTTACATTGAACATTTTGTGTAAATTAATAATAAATCCACTAAAGAACAAATCCAAAAAGCACATTTTCTTCGTCCTTCGTGGTCTGCCGTCGTGGAAAATAATCCAAATCAAAACATCAAAATCGGGGGGAGGGGAAAAAGAAAAGTTAATGATGTTAAGTTAACACTATTAAAAAGTATTTTCAAAAAATAAAATAAAGTAAATTTTAATATTTCACTAGTGTTATATCATTTTTGTAGCGCGATTTTGTTTTCCTTAGTAAAACGCACTTTAACAACGTAACGTATGAAAAGTAGTGATACGCAACGCAAACGCGGGCTGACTGTTACCTACAGCTACAACACATTCGTTGTATGAACTATACACGACGCACGACTCACACGAACTGAAAACGAACGAGGAAATAACGAAAACTGACTCGTCCCAGGTCCTCCGCGTTCAGTTCAGTTTGAGCACCGTCAACGTCAAGCGTGAGCTGACTGCAGCAGCAGCAACTCGAGCTAGCAATACTGCTATCCCCACTACCACTACGCTCGTAGTCGACATGATCCGCCGCGACCAGATTATTCCGTTGCGCGAATTTCGCATTCGCTTCGCAGCAGCAACAGCAAAGGGAAACAACAAATGAAAACGATACATACGAGTACATGCTCCTTATTTCTTAATCACGCTGCAACCAACTTTGAACTTACAGGAGCAGGAGCGATAAGTATGCGAATTTTCAGATTTAGTTCAGGAAGACGCATCGGAAGGTCCCTACACGCGTTTTCGACTTTCGAGTTTAAAATTCACTTTAAAATTATGAATATTTCTAATGTTTGTTTAAGAAAAAGGATATTTGAATTTGAAAAATATTTGCGTATTAAATGAAAAACCGAAGGATAAACTGCGAAATCCCGATTCACTGTTAAGGATTAAAGTAAAAGGAGATACTTGGAACTCCGAAACCACTTTCCCTTATTTTATTTTACTTTACTTTAGGTACTTTATTTTGTATCCCTTTTTCCTTCCCGTTTCCCTTTTTTTCTGGTTTTCTAAACCGCATTCCTTATTTGATGATTTCAACGTTTCCTTGTTACTTGTTACTCTATAAACCTAGGATAGCGACATTACCCTCAAACGGTTTTCAACTACATGGGACCATTGCAACCACAAGAAAACTCTCAAGTGTTGAAGGTTCGCAAACATTCGACAATGAAAAGAGGACCAGACCAGGCACAGGAGTTTCCAACTCTAACAGTTTTGGTTCAATGCGAACTTCTCTTTTTTTTTTCTCTTCTTTCCTTTTAAGCGCGGCCTTATACGCACTCATCCCATTACATTCCAGCGCGTTTCGCCTCGTTCATTCATTCAATGATTAAATCTAATTAGGTTTTACTGCTTGTTCGTGAACCCTTAATCCCAACAATTCCCAATGATTTTGATTCTCTCAGTCGCCGCCCTCCAATTGTACGGTTCAATGTTTCCAGCGGTATTATCCCAGCGCACCAGCTTTTTTTGTCTTTTTCATGCTATAGAAATAAGGATAAGACTTTAGAAGATATGAGTTTATTTAATATTAGTCATAGCCACATGCAGCAACAATTCGAAACTTATGTAGAAGAACATGTTCGAAAATAGTTTAAGTCAGAGGAAGGATGAAGCCTTAGTCCTGACTAGAGCAGGATCTAGAAAACGGAAAAGTATACAGGCGCAATGCAGCCCAAGCCCGCGTATTCCGTACAGCCGAGCCACGAGCTGATGGAATGTTATAATAAAGTACCTAATTTTAATGAAGGTAACTTTGTCTTTAGTTTAATGTATATGTAGGTATAGAAGAGAGAAATGTGCTGATGATGTGACCCAATTTCTAACTTACCATAGTAGATATTATATAAGGAGGCGGCGACGGTGGAGTTGGAAAGACGGCGGTGCATACAGTTTTACTAGTTAGGAGGATGAAAGACGGTAGCACCGCGAGAGTTTGATAAAGCGCAAATAATTAAAAAGGGAGATTTCCAACAACGTGCCTTCCACTTACCATGCACGCCGCCCGCATACCATCACAAACGTATTAGCACGACAAAGACGTATAACCTCATTCAACAAAATGATGTGCTTGTACTTACGAGTATACCTAAGCCATACAGAATAATCTAACAGAAGCGTCACTTCGCTTCTTCTGGTGACCTTCGGCGTGTCAGCCATGTTGTGTGGATGTTGTAATTATCGGGAAATTTGAATTTATCTCACAATGCAAATAGCAGATTCAAATTTCCCGCTAATTCCATCATCCACACAACATGGCTGACACGGGTGTTTCGGCAGGCCTCCTTTGCGCACTTGTGGCGTGTCAGACATGTTGTGTGGAGATTGCAATTTCAAGACAATTTGAATTTACCTCACAATTCAAATTTCCAGCAAAATCCAACCTCCAGACAACATGGCTGGCCGACGCCTGTCGAAAGGCGCGAAGTGTCACTTCTGATAGTACATATTCCATGTGACCTAACCTGAATATGACATAACCAAAAATATACTGAAAAAGATTACTAGATATGAATATAGCTAATCAGTAATTCCGATTGTAAAATATAACTACACTTTTATTAAGTTCAGCAAAACTTGAATTCTTTGCAACAGTTCTTCGAACAATTTTTGTTCAATACCGCGCATTTATTGCATGATTTTCCTTTGACTTCCAATTCCAATTATTGTGATACTAGGAACTTGTCTTGTTAGCTCTGTAAGTAGTCATTTTACTGATTAATATTTACAACAGAACAGAAAATACAAAGTACAAAGAAAAACTGGAATGAAGAAGACACGAAAAACCTTTGGATCTATGGATAAAATTATAGTAATTTCGTGCACACAGTGCGCATATTAATGCAAGATTTTGTCGGAATTGTCGATAATCGCGTTATACCTATAAGAAGAAAAGAAAAAAAGAAAACGAGCGGCTTTTATAATAATTTCCATTTTTTTTCCTAACTTTGTATACCTCAAAAGCATATGCATTTTATTAAAGATGCATATTAGTATCAGTTACAGATAGATGTTAACAAAATAGGTCTGTTTGTTAGTCAGTCCTAGTGCGGCCTGAACTGCACTGACAGATACCAACGCGTTTGTTATATAAAAGTGCAGCCAGTGTATTCGGTTCAGAGTAGTTTGTTACTCAGTTCCGGACAGTCCCGGACCTCACTCGTTACGCTGACTCGTGAGGAGGTGCAGGGTAGTGCAGCCAGTGCTGAATTATTCCGGATGCGTGTTGGGAATATAATCTACCAAATGTAATTTAAATTTTTAAGAAATTTAGGTTATGTTTTCTTCAGTTCTGCGAGAGTTTTTGTAGATTTTTTAATTAATATGGTTCAAAACGGAAACCTGCAAACGTCAAAGTGGAAAGAGACTAAACTGCACTAACAGCTTTGTTATGACGAGCACCAAGGTGCACTGACCGTCCATTCCAGCACTAAATAATCCAGCACTACTCGTATAGTCTGTCCGTAGATATAATAAAATGACTCCATAACGACCGAGGTCTGTAGTCGTTAACACAGAGAGTGGTTGCATTGTCATGGACTTACGGACCCTAATCGTTTACAACTCAGGTAAGGGCCGTAATGGGATGAATGGTGCGTCAAACTTTCATTACGTTTACAAAACTAACCCACCAATTTATTGTAAGACGGACCTGTTTGAACCACCCGCTGAGTTTATAGCCTTTCCATTTTATTATATCTATGGACAGACTATACTTTACTGGATAACAAACAAACCTAATATTTCAATATAAAGGATCAACGCAAGCATTTGTTGGATGGTTGAGAGGTAAAAAGAGGCGAAGAAGTGCGTATTATGTAAGTATACTTATAATTTTTATGATAATTTTTTGTAACATTCACCACAAGAGGATAGTTAAGTTAAATTGCTTCTAGTTCCAAGCAAGAATCAAGAGAATCGATGACATTTATTAAAATGCAGGATTATTATACATATTTATAGAAAAATAGAAGTTAAAAAAATGTTAGGTTCTTATTGAGAATTGAGTCAAAAGCAATAAAATTTGTTTGCCTTTTACTTACAATAAATATTCTGCTATAAAATATCTATAAATATTTTAAATTTAACGGTTGTATGCTTTATTTTATAAATTAATTTATGTATTGTCTATAGCCTATAGGTTATGTGCAATCTGCATTTTTAAATTAATGCGGTGTGTTATTTACGATTTTTCATGGCGAAAAATTTGCATTTAAAATCATTACGAGAAACTATTAACATTTAGTGTGTTGATTGATATAGTTTCAGAATTTTAATTTGGAAAAAATACGATTTTCTTGTAACGTCCTGTATATGTCCTGTTTATCCACTATATCTAATGTCAACATTCACTATATATTTTATTGAAAATTCAATTCCTTTACTTTAATTTAGGTTTAGTTGGTTGAAATTCAATTCACATTCCTTGTCGATTTTTTTCGTTGCCATTCGTTTCGATTGAACACAAATGAAAATCCGAATGGGGCATGTTCATTTCGTTTCTATTTTAATTTGAGTAATGATTTTAAGAAAAGGATACATATGGCATAAATAAAAATAATTTCATGTTTTGGTCATAGTTTACATTTAAAATATTGCATTCAATCGTTTGCTTTGCATTGCAGCTTCTACAAAGTTCGTGCAGCTTGTGCCCACAACAGCGATAAATATGAATTAGTTCCACGATAAAGTCGCAAAAGTTGGAAGAAAACTATATATACGAAAATCGTTTGTACTTCGTTTGTCGCTTTGTCGGTATCTACAAACAAATAAAACAAGAAGCAAACAAGTCAAACTGAAACATCAAACACGCAATCGCACCTTCACTGTTCTGCTCTGTTCCACTTATAATATACGAATTAGGGCTATTTAAGGGGGATGCATTCGGATTGGACAATTTAAAATGATTTTTGACGATTCGATACGTAGATTTGGAACGAAAGAAAAAATCCAAATCTTTATGGCAGAATATTATGGGTTGTGGAGGAAACGAAACTTCGAAAACATTTTGTACCTACCAACAAAAAAGAGAACCGAATTTTGCGGTTCATTGGAAAGTTGATACCTTTAACGGGCTGTACTGCTACGGTCTTTACACGTTAGGGATGTAAAGGTATGTTCAGGTTCTCAATAGAAACGTGGAAAAGGAAAAAAAATCATTATGGAAAAAAATCGTCGAAAGAGGCAAAATGTGGCTGGTCTTTTGTCGAAAAAAGGGAACACACATAAAGTTCCCTAGTCGATAGTTCAATATAGAATTATATACCGGGTGTTCGTGTTAAAGCCTAAATAAATGAAAAAAAAACGATCATGAAGTTGCAATTTTATTTTGCTATTCTGCTGTAAAGAATTAATTTACAAAATATTTTTTCTGAAACACCTTGTAGTTTATAGAGTGAATGTTACTAGTTCTAGTACTTTAGTGCTTTATGCCCAGAATAGCAAAGATTTGGCTGGTATAGACCTGTAGACGTTTTATGTACTTTGTTAACACATGCTATACGTTACGAGATGTAAAATGTCCAATGTAAGTAAAATCTCGAATATAAAATGTAGAAAATGTGGAATAAAAGTGAGTAAAACGGCGAAAAAAGTGCAAAGCTGCACTATGTTTAGGTTTACTATGACTCTATGGCAGTGATTCTCAACCACTGTACTGCGAGATTCTTGAAGAGTGTCGCCCAGATCCAACCCATACATAGGAGACGTCAGCCAAGTGTCCCGCCAAATTTCTAAATTATCAAAAAGTGTAACGTGAGGAAAAAAAGGTTGAGAATCACTGTTCTGCTTGTATGGGTAAGTAAAAATTTCCGGTACTTTTGTCCTTCAAATCCTTATATGGTTAGGAAAATAACACAGTACAGAATGTCCTAGTTTTATAGTTTATGTTGCAAATGCCATCTAAATGCGTTTTTTATTTTGATTTAGCTTCGTATATTTTTGTACTTTCCTCGTGCCTCACCGACGGCGACGTTACTTTATTGTAAAATTGAAGCAGGAGCAAAGTGGTGAAATTGCAAGAGTGCAGTTCGTTGCACTTCAAAAGCCTAAAAGGTCGTGGAAAAATTGAACTTTAAACATGAACAGATGAACATGGAACATGAAACGAATGGAACGGTCAAACGCTTTTTCGTTATCAGTTTTATGTAAGCAAACCTGAGCAATATTCATATTTTATAAGCCAAAGCTGAAGTTCTGATACTTTCAGGAAGAGTGGTATATACCTACTAATACGTTAAGATGCCGCTTTAAACATGAAGATTTCTGTAATTTTTTAATCAGTTAATCACACAAAAATGTTAAAAATACAGAAATCTACCTATTTTGGGGCGCTACCTGAAATATCTACAAGTACTTCAACTGCCAGTATCATAATAAAAATATAAAAATGTAAAAGTGTATTTTTTACCTTACAATAAATTTGTATTCGCATTCTTTGTTGAATTATCGAATTGATAATTTTGTATGAAGCTGACTCACCTGCAACAAAAATTACAATGTAATTTCAAATTAGGCAGACAATAGGTGAATGTATCGATGACTGAGGAGGCCTGTGAAAAACAAAAATTAACAATGCCAAAAAAAATTAATTAAAGTCAAATATTAGCTTTTAATAAAAGTCGCCGTATAACTCAAGGCAAACAAAACGATAACAAAATGAACACACTGCGCCAATGCTTTGACATTGGGATACAACAAAAATAACAACCCTTTGTCCATATTAAAAATAGAATATACCTACAGCGGAACGATAGGGTTGACAATGATTGTATTGTCGCCATCAACAATTAGACTAACGCATCGGGTTTTCTGAGCGACCTTGTTCTGGAAACTGCCTTCAAATATCGTTGAATAATGAATTATTAAGTTGTTTGTATAATTGGTTTAAGTAAGTTGATACAAAACCATCCCAATGAAAAATTGTAAAGTCACGTTGTCCAGTTTCTAATAAAACTACAAAATTAAGGATACCTATATACCTTTAGATCCTGGGTCGTTTTATGATTCTTTAATTGATGTAGTTTTAGGATACCTTTAGATTCCCAAGGAAAAGGTTCAAAAAGGTAGAATAAATGGTTCTAGTAAATTGCACTTAGATTACAATATTTGTTATAAACAATATTATATTCAATATTGTAATACAACAAACTTTATTAATAAAAATTTAAAAAAACAAGTACGTTAAAACCAAGTACGTTTTGTGTTTTTTCCNAGAACTAGCCACCCAACCCGAACGGGGTGTTAGGGGTCAATAAAAATAATTTAAAAAAACAAGTACGTTAAAACCAAGTACGTTTTGTGTGTTTACACTAACCTCTCGTTAACCCCAATAAGGACTAACCACCCAAACCAAATTGGGTGCCAGGTGCCTGGGATCGAATTTGACAAATGCGTTTGGGACTATGTCATAAAAAAACCTTGTTTGGGATCGAATTTGTAATTTGCCCCTAATAATATGCACAACACGTAATAATACGATTTTATTAAATGCCTTTTACTAAATCATATTTACGAATGCTGTGATTTTCAGAAATCACGAAAATGGGAAAATAATAACACGCAATTAGTTAGCCTAGCTAGTACATACCTTCAATAACCGAAACGAACAAACGTGAAATTCATAATAAATCTCCCATAATGCAGTATTAAATATACAGGGAATAGAACACACCAAAAGAAAGCAAAGCAGACTGAATCAGGAATAGAAATATAATAAAAATGTGCAAATTGCATGTTTACTTTATACCTGTGTGCAGTGCTGGATTTCGGCCTAGGCCAACTAGGCCCGGGTCTACAAGACTGTGTTTAAAGAAGGTGCTTATTACATGTGCCATTAGAAATAAATTAAGTTTCAATATGTTTAGGGCCTAGGACAGCACTAATACTAAACCCGGCCCTGCCTGTGTGATGTGTTGTGAGGTAAGTACTGTGGAGTTGGACTTACCTTTATACTTTTAGTTTTAAATACTCAACGCCAAATTCCGTTTGATCGATAACGAACGACGTAATCAAAAATAAATCCGTCTTAGTTAACGAAATCACTTCTTTGGGTTTGTTCTAGTCGTAGATGTAATCCAAGAATTCAAGAATCAAAAATTTAGCAATCCAAGAAACCGGTAATCCCACCGCACCTCACGACACGGTTCACAGGCACAAAAAAACAGGCAAACCATACACCATACACCAGAAATCCTGTAAGAAAAAAATAAATTAATAAAACATGTCCTTTACATTATTGAATTTATAACGCAAATAAAACTTAGTAGATCGAGCGAATTCAAAAAGTAAGAAATACTACATAAGTATATTATCTATTCACACTTTTAAAAAACGCCTCTTCTCTAGTGTTTTTATATCACTAATCAAAATATTTATGCCGCTAATTGTTTAAGAAAACAATAACGCATTGAGAACTGAAGTGTAAAAAGAAAAAAAATCAATTATCATTATTATCATTAATTTATTGTGTCTTAATATTTTCGTTTTCATTTCGTTTTGGTTGTGATTCATTGTAGTGATCAACCAGCTGCGATTAAATGTCTACCAGATTTAATAATAAAATCGTGCATTTACAAAGGAGCAGCGGAACAACAATAAAAAGTATAATCATCGATGCACGAACAAATCAGGAACGAACTAAATAAGCAATAAGTACCTTCAACTGAATCAGGAACAAAGCACAAGCTAAGCAATGTGCGTCTAATTTATTAGGGATTGGCATTCAAATGATACGAAATTGCTAATAGCGTACTCCGAAAAATATACTTTTTAATATTTAATTGTTTAAATTTAATAAAACCGGTCCTGTAAGTTTATCGGCTGTAACATTTAAAACATATTGGTCGCACGCGCATGTATTTTAGCAGCCTCCAGTGAAGATGTCGATGACTACAATGTTTTTTTGTTGGCTCAATGACAAGGCGTTAAAAATAATAATCCGAAGAATCACTACTTCTAATACATAATTGTTGCGATCGTTTCGCCCTACGAACTGAAACAAAATCGAGTCAGTCAACTGAACAATTAACTTGAAATTAACAGTATTTCAGGGCAAATTCAGTAGACTCAAAAGATTATTACAGCAAATATGTTCTGCCGTAACCATAACAACAAATTTTAGAACTTTGAGCAGAATCCACCATTTTGTTATTCATTTGACAAGTTTGTACACTACGAACTATCTGGTTCGGAACCTGGTCGGAACTTCGTGGGCAATTCGTCTTAACTTCATGCTCCCAATATTTGGCATTGAAATCTTGACCTTTTAACCTTCGCTCTCAGACCCGCCCACACCTCTTTCCGATGCAGGTTATGTTCATGCCGAGGTGCGGACAACTCTTATAAATAGCCTACAAATGAATCACAAATGTGAATTCTTTAAATAAATTCATAATATTTTAGAAAGAATTCACAAAGTGAATTCACAAAGTTCACAAACATTTCAACAAATTATATAACCTAAAAATATCTATATTGCGCATGCGTTTAATCTATCTTTTTCTACGCGGTATATTTAAATTCATATGAATTCACATTTTTTCACATGAATTCACATTTTTTTACGCATGAATTTACATTTTTGTTACATGAATTCACATTTTTTTGCGAATTCACGTTGAATTCACAATTCAAATGAATTCTTTAAATGAATTCATAATATTTTAGAAGGAATTCACAAAGTGAATTCACAAAGTTCACAATCATTTCAACCAATTATTTAACCTAAAAAGATTTAAAATCTATATTGCGCATGCGTTTAATGTATATTCATATGAATTCACATTTTTTCACATGAATTCACATTTTTTTGCGAATTCACGTTGAATTCACAATTCAAATGTTCATTAAAATGTTTACTGAATTCACAGAAGAATTACCAGGGAATTCACACTAAGTGTACAATTTTGTAACTAGTTGTCCGCCTCTCGGTTCATGCTGATGACACGTTTAATTTTAAACGACTACTGAAATCAATTAGAAACGGTTAACAACTTTAGTCCTGAAATATATTCTGGGTATTATACTTGTTAACTGCTTGAGATTTTCATCTCCATAACCATATGTCGTCAAATTATTTTTGAAGTGAGTAGCGGAGTGACAGGGAAGTGACGAAAAAACGAGCAACCCACGAGGTAGCCCTAGTGAGCTCAGTAGGACAGTGGAACGAAACGCAAATAATTTAATTATGTTAATTTATAGTCGGCCACCAACTTTTTATATTCCCCACGGTGGCTTAAACTGGTAAGATAAAGATGACGAATTAAGGAAAGAAAACCAAGAAAGAGCAAAAGAAGTTTCATCATAGCCTTGGAGTGCCCTAGTTTATAATTTTTAATAAAGTATAGGACTCACACTCAAGGAAAGCAAAGTTAAAATAATAAAAATGTTAAATGAATTACAAGAAGCAAAGTAAAAGAAAAGGCCAAAGGAAATAAAAAGAAAAGACTGTTGTAAAGGTAAACGCACCAAAGCCACCAAAAGTTTTTTTTCTTTTTTGTAATTCTAAATGAACCGAAACGGATTCCAGGGCACAATAACTCTTCATCAGCAGCGTGGGACACACAAGAATGAACCGGAATGGTTGCTCTCGCAGTACACGGCAAAATGCCGGACGCACGGCCAAGTAGTACTTACAAAAAGAGGAACAAAAATGAATTACGACTGGCCGGGCTTGAAACTTGGAATCGGCATTAATTTTGTCCAAGGATACGAAAGACGAGTCTAAATGGAACTCAACAAAAAGGGCAAAACCTAAACGACCAAAGATATTCTTTCTACTCAACAGTAGAAGTTATTCAACTGCAGAAAATGCTGAAGAACGTTTTCAGTTCGTGGAACGCAATGGAAATGTTACTGGAGACGCCGAAGGGAGTTTTTATCTTAAGTGGACTTAATTGGTGAATAAATCAAATAATTTCGATGGACTCTGATGAAATGATATTTACTGTTTACTACTTTATTCTTGGAGTGTTGGTAGATCATTAAAAGGTATAGGCACAGAATGCATACTAATAGATGGTTCACTTCGTGTCTTAGGCCTCCTTTGGTGAATTCCGGCATGTTAGCCATGTTATGTGGAGGTTGGAATTTGCGGGAAATTTGAATTTACCGCATAATGCAAATAACGAATTTAAATTTCCCGCAAAATCGAACCTCTACACAACATGGCTGACTCGCCGAAGGTCACCAAATGCGGTCTGCCGAAAGACACGAAGTGAACCTTCTGTTAGGCTATTCTGTGGTATTTTTACATACAAATTTGAATCAGTATGCATTTTTGACTCATTTGATATAACTCCTATAGGAATACAAGTATTTTTTGGAAAATAATATATTTTCTTCAATGCATGAAGTTGAAATATTTGCTGTTTACATGTTTCAAATTAGTACCTAACTATTGGGCCATTCCATTAACTTATGAAAGAGTAAATTCATTTTATGTTAGTTTTGTTTTAGTAACGCCTTGTCAGAAAAACATCATTCGCATGGTAATTTCTAACATGGAACTATTAGCGCCCATTGTCTGCGCACTCGTGCTTTTAACTCTCGAATGCAATCTAGATGTGCGCACTATTTACCTTGGCAAATAAATAACTTTATCTCGTTTCGAGTGACTCGAATAGTCCATTGTGCCGAGCCATATTCGATATGCATTTGAATATACATTTATACATGCATAGGTATTGCATATCTATCATACCATGTGTTCCAGAACTTTCCGACCATATAAATTACGATTTCGTATAATAGAACTCTCCGACCGTGAGAATAATTTTGATTGGATTAGACGGCTTGGGTTTACCCGGAATTTTGTTCACACACAGGCAGACAGACTCAGGGAAGCGAGATTCATTGGGATCCATCGAAGAAAAGAAAACTCACAATAGCTTTGACATATCTAAAAGTAAAAATGATAAAAAATTTGAACATCTACTAAGGTGTTCTAAAATTAGAAATTTGAATTTCCTTAGAACACATTGTATTATAACTGTTACTGAAAAACAACACAAGAAGAGCTAGAACATTGGGAGTTGGGTGAAGAGGAAGAGAAGAATGTATAAGAAGGAAACGTTGGAACATGAAGAGCACACAGCACTTTAAAGAGAGGAGAACGCGTAGGTGGGTGGGCATTGTCTACAAGTAAATAAATATTACGTAATTACAAAGACGACAATACATATCTGCGAACGCGCATTCTATCGAATCGTAATACAATTTTCAGATAAGCACTTACAACGATTACATCTACTTGTCTTGGGATTTAAAATTTAAACAGAACAGTAATTCTAATCAAATAAAACCAAATATCAAAATTAAAAGTACACAATCTCAGTTGAAATGTGACTTTAGTTGAACAAGCAGGAATGGTCTGCATCTTTATATCTGCAAATTTATAATTTCATGAACATTTAGGACTCAATTTCTTTGCCAATAGATACTTTAAAAGTTTAAACTAGCATACTTATGGCGTCAAGCAAATTAGACAAAAGTTGGCGCCCAACCCATAGAGATAAATTCATCTCTGGAACGTTTAAACCGCGATTGAAATATACCGGCTCTAAAAAATTGTTATACTTCTAAGATATACAAAAATAACTCAAACTAATTTAAAGCTGGCAGATTCTAGAAAAAATTTTTATGATAAGAAAACAAGAAAATAAATAAATTACAGTTTATAGTGATTCTCATTACTTTGCAATGCACGCATGTAATACTACAATTAAGATGTCTCGACACGCTGACATTTTTTGAACGTGTCAGCAAATTAGATAAATGTTGGCGCCCAACCCATAGAGATAAATTCATCACTGGAACGTTTTAACCACGATTGCAATACCGCAGCTCTGAGAAATTGTTATACTTCTAAGATATACAAAAACAACTCAGACTAATTTAAACTTGGCAGATTCTAGAAAAATTTTTATGATAAGAAAACAAGAAAATAAATAAATTACAATTTTTAGTGATTTTCATTACTTTGCAATGCACGCATGTAATACTACGATTAAGATATCTCGAAACACTGACATTTTTTAAACGTGTCGTATTTGTAAATGTTCAACTGCCCTTTTAGTTCTAATATATTTGTAACTTATATGTATACAGTATGTTCAAGCTCAAACTTTGTTAGCTGTAACTTTAAATCCTCAAGAGAATTAAATTATATTAGTGGCCAGGGTTCCACGAGAGTCTCGACGTTAAGAAATCTATAGTCATAATTTCATCAAACTTCAAGTCAAATGACACTTTTTATGAAAAATAATATTATAGATAATGTCCTTCAACATTTTCAATCCATTACCTGTATGTGTATTAACAATTTTTGAAATATATTATCAGTTTCAGGTAAAATTATTGGCATTTGAATGCAAAAAGCAGAGAAAAGTTTTTAAAAACGCCAGAAATTGCTGGGATGTGCATATTTTAAATACTGGCTGTATTTAACTGGTGCGAAATAATTTTTTATCTAAATTTATTTCGAAAATGTTTCATTGACGAACGAATTTATCACAAGGTTGAGGTAAAGTCGAATAATTTCGACAATCAGATGTTCGAAGGCGAACAGCAAAATTTGTTTAGATTATTATTTGGTGACTGAAATTGAATTGTCAGCCACATGGTAGGTTCACCAGGTGATAAGATAAGAGAATTGAATAAACGAAAGGCCACAGCAGTGGGTTGTCGTGCTAGAGCTAGAATAATAAATAAAATCGTACGTCAGTACCAGTAGGCCTTGTCAGACATCAATTTCCCCAATTTAAAAAAAATGCCGATCTGATTCGACGTCTATAATAAATCAACTTTATAGAAGGGGAAGTTGGTTGTAACATTCGCACGTATCCCACCAGTTTTTTTTCTTGTCGTCCAACAAAACGCAAAGCGTACAAAACTCAAAAGAAATGTAAATCTACATGCAAATGGAATGGAATGGGAAGTCAAGCAATCAAAAGAAAACAACAAAAAACTTTCTAATGTTAAAAAACACAATCAATAATTATGTGCTCGGGCTACATTTTAATTATCTAATAGCAGAAAACATTCTAACAACTTTATTATTAAATACTTAACTTAACTTTCAAATTATAAAAGGTACAACAAACAATTCTTACAAAAATTTACTTAGAAATTTTTACTTTTTTTAATTTTTAATTTACTTTGCGTGTTAGTAGAATTAACTAGGCAAAAACAAAAGATAAATTTATGTAGAGCTTTCAATTCTCTACATTTCAATTTCTATAACATTTTTTCGTAGGATGTATAGTTTGTGAGATATTGATTACTAAAGAAATGCAACACTAGTGAGCTGACTGGTTTGTGTCTAGACTAAATATTCTAGACTAGACGCAAACCAGTCAGAGCGCTTTATATAAAATTTAAATGATATTATACTGTTTTGAATTCTATCGTAAGAATTTAACTATAGAAATCGATTACAATCCATTATCCATTTTAAAGCTCAGATTTTTCAAGTCCTTTCCGAAAAAATACGATGCGCACGGTTTTTCTATAACTTCTTGCTCTCTTTTGGAGATTTCGTACTATACATTATTCAGAATATTATTTGAATTTGTAATTACAGCTAAAGTTTTGAACGAAAATTATCGGAATAGTTAAATTAATAATAACCACGTGTAGTTAATAAAAATTAACATTGCAAAAATCCTTGCGTCATGTGTATAAATAAGCAGCAAATAATTTCCCAATGTAAAATAGTCTTATCTTCAAACAGATAAGAAAATTTAGTACAAGCTGAAGGACTAAAGTCTAAAGGCAAACGCGAACGAATAATTAAATTAATTATCCGAACATTCCATCCTTTTATGAGTTAAAATTAATTTACCTCGACTACTTGTATTTAGTTTTTGAATCATTGTTATTCCTAACTAGCATTTTAACAGAAAATAATAAATTCGTCTTCCATTAGCTGCAATATATTTTCTTAAGAGTTTAGAGTAGAATTGTAGAGAAAAAAACCAAAAAATAGTTTTGTTCGTTTGAAAAAGAAGAAGTAGAAAACTAATTGATCATTATTTGTGTGCAAATTGCTTATTATTACCTCCGCCCATTCCAGTCATCATCATCATCTAAAAGCGCTTTCATTGCTCGTTGCTTCTTTTCTTCATAAACAGACGAGTCTCGAGTATACAGAGAGCTATTGCAATTTGTTTTCTAAATTATAGGAAATGAAAACAATTTCTACCTTTCCACGGTTTTCAATAACCATAATGAAACTATACAATTCATCAATTTGTGCATTTTATGTGTTTTTGTTGAAGTAATATTGTTAAAATTGGTTTTGTCCATTTCTTTGGCATTTCCATTGCGGACCTTGTGGTGAATCGGTGAATGGGAATACGAATGGTTTCGTTGTCCTTAGGTAACACAGTTCATTGGGCTTTGTGTCAGTACATCAAGAATCAAGAAAAGCGAGAGCAATGCACAAGTTCACCAAGCTGAGTCTTGCAGGGCACAACGAACCCATTCATCAAACATAATCCCGTTCTGATTACGACCTGTTTCAATGTTAGTTTATATTCCTAATCTAAGAAGATATCTGCTACGGGCTCCTGAAAACGAAATCATGAATACAAGATTTGTAGAACTAGAAATTTTGAATAAATATTGTCCAGAACAGAACTACCCAAGACTGACTTTCGCTACAGTTGCTTGTAAAGAGCCGAACGCAAAGTCAAACGTCAATCGCAAGTCGTACTCAAAACGTATGCAACCAAAACAACGAATGTCAGTAAAAAGCATAAGAGTAGTATAGCTAGGCGGGTTCTGAGCCAATTTCCCATGTATTTTTAAATGGGGGTCAGTCAAATCGGGCGTTTTTTGGTACAAAATTATTTTTTCATGTCGTTATGTCAATGTAAACCTCTCACATAACCAAAAGATCATTAAATATACTGAGATGAAGATGGAGGCCATTTTGAGATTCGGCAACAGATGGCGTTAGCAGTTTTAAATTCATTAATTATCTGAGTTTCTGTATTGGATAAATTGAGGATAATTGAGGATACATTATATTGTATCCTCAATGTATCCTAGACACAACCTCAGATAATTAATGAATTTAAAACTGCTAACGCCCAATATAGTGCAGAATATCAAAATGGCTTCCATCTTCATCTCAGTATATTTAATGACCTTTTGGTTATGTGAGAGGTTTACATTGACATAACAAAAAAAAATTTTGTACCAAAAAACGCCCGATTTGACCCCCATTTAAAAATACATGGGAAATTGGCTCAGAACCCGCTTAGCTATACTACTCATAAGAACTAGAAAGAGAAAGAAAGAGATGGAATGATGTGTTACGTAATGGCTTTAACGTTCAAGGTCATGATTATTAGATGTTAGATAACCCTTCGGCCCTTCGGCCCATTTAATAAGAATTGCAATGTTTTTTTTTGCAATTGAGTAAGACAACCTTACAAATTTGACTTTTACAATAACAATTTTCCTCACTTTTCTTTTTATTTGCCTTAATTTTATTTTACCCAATTCAAGTGGCAATTGCATGGACAAAAAAGGAATTCGATCATACATAGAACGTGCTAAAATAATGATTTTTTTATTTGGAGCACGAAACTGAAAGTACTTGCACATTTGTGTAGGTATTTTTTTTCCTTCTTTTCTCTTCATTAATTGCAACTCGAGACAATTTAAAAACAAAAACTACATCAAGGAAAATGTACTACTTGGCAATCTAAAGATATAAAAGGCTACTGAATATAATTAGCAATAGTTACTCGTCTTGTGTTTTTTTATATATTGTATAAAAGAATGGGAATTTGCGAATAAGCAAAACGTAAATGGCGGTTTTGTCGAACGCCATGTTCTTCTTCTTCGTTGTTGTTCTTGTCTATTTATAAAACACATAGGCATATACAGGGTCTTTTCAAATGATTTAACTTAGCAAATATATGCTATTCATATACTCATACGGACCGCCATATGTGGAAGTCAATGATTCAGAATCACTCTGTAGAAAAGTTAGCAAAATACTGGTTTATATTTGGGCATAAATAAAGCAAACTTTCAAGAACTAAGAATATTCGATTCAGAAGGAAATAAAGTATTCAAGAAGAAGAGTTTTTTTTAATTAATGTCGTTTGCTTAAGTTGGAAGAAAGAAAGAAACGTTTCCGGATTGATTTCTATCAGGGCTGTAAAAGTTCAATCGTCAATAGGTTTGGTGAACGATTGAGGCGAGAGAACGCGAACGGCTACGAAGGAAAACGCTCGCCTGGTTGCGTAGGGTACGAATCAGCTCTGCCACGCAATGTTATAGAGAAATGCACGATTTTAGAAGATATAATGATTAATGATGAAATCTTTTCCATATTGTTTATAAATAGCTAACTAAGAAAGATTCAAGAAGTGATAAATTTATAAAGAAAATTATCTCTCCTCACACACCTTTCAGTTGATACTGAAAAAAAGAAGTAATTTGCAACTTGCCTTCCAGTGTTCCAGCTGATATAACATCCAAAGTGGCAACACACATTTACTTAGTTGCATGTTAACAAACATTACGGTAAACGTTTTGAATGGACATTGGACATGACCGAAAGCAAAAACCACACGATCGCGAAAACCACCATCATACCTACATAAACATATTGTAACATGTGCAAACGACCAATGAGATGACATTTAAACTCAATTGAAACCCATATAAATCAGACGCTGAAAACGAATCCGATACTCTTGTGGACATGTGGATGTTTAGCAGTCGTAAAAGGCAACTTATTAAATGCACGCGTGCATAAAATGTTACTGAAATAGAAAACTTGCTGGAGTTCAAATCCGTGGCAGAACAATATCCAGTTAAAGTTAAAGTTTCTATGTAAGAAAATGTTGAACCAATTTTGATCGAAAAAGAAAGTTATAAGTTATAAGTCACAACAAACCATGAAACAATTATCATCAACCCTTGTCAATAATGACAATGGACAGCATTCATTGCCAAGGCGTTAATTGAATTTTTACAATTATCGCCTAATTTTCTGCCATTATAGCTCCAACAACAACGCATGAACAAACTTTGCTCACTTCCAATAATTACTTTGACTTTGGTCTTTGGTCTTAGAGCTTTTTGAATGAATATAGAGAAATAAGAAACAACACAGCAAATAAAAGACACATGAAAGTAACGATGAAGAAAACCAGTTTTTTCTCCACTAGTAATAAAAATTTTATGATCGTTTGGTTAATACCGTCGTTGGTCTTCGGTGTCTTATCGTCGAAAAATAAAACCATCTCCACATACTCGTATTAACTATTGAAGTGCAGAGAAAAAGAAATTTCAGGTGATGTGTTTGTTACATGTGCCGATGTGCGTGTACTTACTTACTGTCAACAACCTGTTGGATTTAAAAGCACGTAACACGTAACGTTTTTAAATGATCGAAGCCAAACACTTTACTGTATTGAAACTTTTACCGCATTTACCAGTACCACAGATAAGTGTTTCAACAATTCCAATTCATTTCAATGACTTTCAAATGCCTTTGTTTTCGATATCTTCCATTTCTTGTCATCTAGTCAACTGCTTTCCAGTGTTGGAAGCACCTTATTTCCGAATTGACGACCGCCTGATGAGAGTTTATTTACAGCGAATTCAATTGAAAAGAAGTGGAAGTACCGCACTTGAAGTATACATTCAACTATTCACACCTTATATGTTACATTAAATTATTGCAACATTATTCCGATTCAATAATTTAAATCTTAAATCGCAGATGAGATGTTGAAAAATCGTATCTATTCCCGATATGGAAAATCGATGAGTCACCATTCATGATGACTCTTAACTTTGTTCGTTACGCGTACTATAACTAGGTATGCCATTCTACATTGAATACAGAATGTTTCAACTTGTTTCCTTCCACTATCGAATCAAAGATGGCGCTTAAATAAATATATTTCTGTAATTTTATAAGTGAACTAGATTAATTACAGAAAACTACATGTGCCGTTATTCGGCTTGGAATCACAGGCACGCTCGTGCTCCGGAGCCGTGCCTGCTGCTGTAGATTCTATGCTCGGCGTACGTACCTGCTTGTACTTACATGCTGGCGTTCGCCATTCTAATTTGGTGCATTAAAGATGTGGTTTGGTATTTTCTGCGTTAATTTCTGCATACCTACGTTTCTTTGCTTCACCCACCGACAGTAGACGAGACTCACACCAAACCCATCCGCTTTGTTACAAAGGATGCATCGTATAGGGTTCGCTAGTGCTATGTAGACATAGGCAACACATTTAGGCCTCTCTATGGATATATATTAAAGTCTCTTGTAAAGTTGCTTTATAGTTTTCAACTTACAGTCGATGGGACTCGTTAAATCGCGGATTAAAGCATCACATAGTTCAGTTCAGATGCTTACTGCTTTCAGCTATATGGATGTTGTAAGCTGCTGCCAATCGTCTCATAAGAATGGCAAATTCAATATAAAGCGGTGGAATTAAATCGGATTATGGCAGTTGTTAAGCGTAGTCGTTACATGCATTTTGCTTCTTATAGGTACACGAACATCAACATGGTAAGTAAAAGAAGTAACCATGCCAACGAAATGTATGTACACACGTAATAAGCTCATCCGGATCTTATATGTCTTCAATTTCCGTTTTAATATCTTACTTTTATTTATGTATTCATGCAAAATAAAAATGAAAAACGTTGTATTACTAATTACGCCAATGCTTGTTGGAAGTTGGCTTTAAATTTAATCTATCAATAATTATTTCTGCTTTAGAGATGTTTAAACTTAATCAACCATTTTTAGAAAATAAGAGTGATTTTACTCATCTTTTTTTGATTTCATTTTTATACTATTTCTACTTTTATTTTGGTGAGTTTACAGTGTTCAAAGTTTAATATCTCAGAAGTTAGAAGAAATTCACGTAATCAGCACTTTATCTTTATTCCTGTACCAGACAGACATGCTTTTTTTGTTTCAGCTTAAGAATGTGTTTAAGCCGTACAATAAATTAGCCAAATCCGACGAATAGGAAAAACGAGACAAATCCGTACGATAAGAGTGACATTGTGAAAAGGAAGGGGATTGGTAATCCATCCCCAGTAAGACCCCGTCTATTTTAGTATCAGCGTGTAAGTACCGACGGTTGGGATTATCGCTAAAGTCGAATTTGCACCGAGTACTACCCAAACTAGATTTGTGTTAAATATAGATAGTTAAATTAAACAAAGAAACACATGTGGCTGTGTCATTCTAAAACTAATAAATGTTCAAATTTAGGTGACTAATAATTGTTTAGATTTTATTGTTGGTGTAATTTTTGCCAAGGAGTTTTATTCCATGGTTAATAGTATATTATTATATGAGCGCTTATGATAGCCATTGTTTACGATGTGATATTTAAGGCCACGAGCCGAAGGCAAGTAGCGCAATTCATCAGAGTGAACAATGGCCATAAACTATATGCTTTTTCTACACCTTGCACTATTTAAAACACAAAATACAAATTGTGATGTTCTCGATGAAGCAACTGACAGCTGTAATAATATGGCGGGCGATACACATAAAGCCATTGTCGGAATTC
>JARJEB010012474.1:0-19833 GCA_030264535.1 Liometoxenus newtonarum | reverse complement strand
CTTTATTCTTAAGTCTACTGAATACGCTGCAGCCATTGCTTTTAATTCAACCATTGTTAGTTTTATTTATAGTATTATACTAAAAAAAAGTCTTGTTTTAAAGTGTTTCTACTATACCTTGGAGGAATAGAGGCGTGGTTGCTGGCGTAACCCCATGATCCGGGCGGCCTCGCTTTGTGTCGGACACAGCAGCAGGCAAAGCAACAACCGAAGGGTGAAATTATGCACGATCGACTTCCTTGTGAAAACGCGGCGCAACTCAATTTGCTAGGATGATAATTAATATAATTAATTTATATTTTTTATCAATAAAAAAGTTATTATTTTTATAAAAAAGAGCCTAAAAGGGTGGTCTGGGTGGGGAGAGCAACAGGGTAGTGCAGAGATTATCAACGAGGGATTGCGTGAGGTGATTGCAAGCCACCCCCGCCTGCAGAGAGGTGGCTTGATCGGAAAGTAAGAGGGATCTACTCACTAACCGCCTGGATGGCATCCTGCAAGCCGCTGGCGCCGGAAATGACAATCAGCATGGTACAGCCGACGGTTAAGATCCCAGCGACTAAAATTAATTTTGCCATCCGCTGGATCCACTGGACAGTCTCTGCTAGCCAACTGCGGCCAAATTTGGCCAGGGCCCGATCTAAGCCACTATATTCGGCAATCACCGAAAGAAAGCGATTCGCCTTGTGATCAGGAAAATGGTAACCCGTTGCGCATAAGGCCTCGCCAAAGTTCTTACCCGCGGCTAACTCCTTGAGGGTACTGTTAATGCGTAGCTTGAGCCAGGGATTGGCATTGGCTGCCAGCTTAGTTAAGGCAACATTTAAGCGCATGCCGGATTTGATCATGGCGGAGACATTGAGTAGAAACGTCGACCCTTGCACCATGCGGTAGATCGACCAAGGGGGTATTCTGTCGAGCCAGATCCGCAGGGGGCCATTCAGTCTCGGCAGGCTACAGGTGATTAAAAAGCTTAGCGTGATCATCACTCCGACAGTCAATAGGCCATAGTGAGTCGTGAAATTAGCCAGAGAGTTGAGTATCGCTGCACTGCCGGTCCAAGTACTGGGATCCACCACTTGGGCAAGCTGCGGGACGAGTTCAGTGGCTATCATATTCAGCAGAAACCCGGTCATAGCAATCAAGGCAATCGGGTAGGAGATGGCCCCGACGACGGCACTGACAATCTGCTTTTTCGCCTCCATGATTTTTTCCGCTTCCCCAAAGGCCTCAGCCAGCTGGCCGGAGGCTTCGCCAGACTGCAGTAACATCCCCTCTTCAGGGGGAACCCAGTCGGCTAATCGCTCAGTAAAGGAGATGCCGTTATTCATCCCCTCTAAACAGGAGGCGATCACCACTGCCACGGGGGCACTGCGCTTTTTGCCCTCCTGACTGTAGACTCGATAGAGCTCCTTGAGTGCTTCATTCAGTCGTACTTGGTTGTCTAGTAGCAATAACAGGGCGCGGTAAAAATCCAAGCGGGCCCCACTGCCAAAAGCGCTTTTTGCTAATGTGCGGTCTAGGCGCTGTAACAGCTGCGTGATAGTGGAGGCCTTGTTGAAGGTTTGCGATTTTTGGGGCGTATCAAAAGCGAACATGGTGAACAACTCCCTGTTGAAATGGTATACCGTTAAGAAGAGTGCTAGAGGGCATAGAGGCTAAGCTGCACTCCTGTTGAGCGTAGTAGAACTGCGGCGTTCATGAGCCATTGGCATCATCATTAAGTTCGGAACTCCGATTATAGCAGTTGTTCGCTATCATGTGCTTTTTGAATCGTTGTTTCACTCCAGACGGTTTGCATCAGCGGGTGTAGCGATCATCTCAAATAAATCAGGATGGTCTATCATACCTGGACATAACAAGGAGACCGTTTGTATCCAATAAGCATTGTTAAGGGGAGGAAAATTTTCACATGCTTTTAGAAATTCCTGCATTTTTTCGCTGTTCAAAACCGCTTTCATATCCTGTAGAGTAGGGGAGTTTTTAGGATCTAAGCAGGTTTGTAAATTTAGAATGATACTTTTTAAAAAAACACAGTGGGAAACCACTATCACCTGTTTTTTAGTATCAACTAGGTTCTGTTCTAAAAAATATCTAAGAAAACTATCAAACCCTTTATTAATATTTTGATAATTACATTTATTTATCATTTGAATATGAATATTTTCATATTCTCCATCGCTTTTAAGTATTTCTTTGTAGAATTTACCTTTTTCTAATTTTTCAAATTTTTTATATTTTTCTTTCTTTTTTTTTAATGCTTTGTGAAAATTAATCAACTTTTTTTCATTGTCAGAGAAAGTGGTTCTTTTGGATTTTTCAGCATTGATAATTAGATCTTCTAAAGTTAAAACAAAGTGTAAATTTTCCAATAAATCAAGTAATAAATTAAGAAGAGTGGTCATTTTCTGGGAATTTTTTTTAGAAATATCCTTTAGTTTAAAGCCGGTAATTTCTATTTTCTCGATAATTTCTTTATCAGATGGGTTTGATGTATTATTTAAGTTCAACGGGGGAATAGAATAAATAGGATAGGCCCAAGGGCGCAGTTCACTTCTCTTTGGGTTTTTTCCACAGACAAAAAGAGTACTCTGTTGCTGATGGATATCTCCCATGATAAATAGTCGTCCTAAGGGGGCTAACGGACTGTTTTTATCTGGTTTACAGAGTTTATGAGCAGCCTTTTGAAAGTCTGCCGAGCGATCAGGATTTTCCTGTGAAGAGTGACTCGCCAGATGATGGTAAGGGAGTTGGCTCCATTCGCGGTGCAATTGTGATCCGCACTGAGCAGGAGCAGCCTTATGGTATGAGATAAATATAATGGATTTTTTTTGACTATTATAAAAAAGATTACGTTTATGAGCTTTATCTCTGGGGCCAGATAGCGAGGGTCCGGTGATCTGTAATGAGGCTGGGGAGATCTGTAGACGATCCTGTTCGGGGGTTTGTAGTGTGATTTGGGGACCCGGTTTAGCGCCTGGCTGGATGAATCCTAGCGTGGCATGGTGTTTTCCTGTAGCCGTAGTTTGCTCAAATTGTAATCCTTGGCCGCTGATTTTTCCTTTCATGCTTCCTTGCTGTTGAGCCGTTTCAAATACGATGGCGTGTTGTTGCAAATTAAGGTCGGTCTTCATCTGCTGACGTTCTGGATGTTTGGGAATTTTTTTACGGTAGAGAATTCCATCGCTTGAGCAGATTTCTGGTGTTTGCACAGGATGGTATAACACCAAATGTCCGGGTTTAATGACAGCCTTCGCGCTGTCATCCCAGGTTGCTTGCCAACCGATTAAACGCTGTGTTTTTTGATTATAATAGGCTCCCAAAGTCCCTAGCAGAGGGGCAATACTCCTCCAGTCACGAGGCGGGATCAGCTCGCCTTTTTCTGTGATAGCCCAGACTTGCCGCTGAGAAAGTGTTTTATGGTGGGCAACCTGTATCTTATAGCGTTGCTGGTAGCTGTTCTTAGGTGGAAAATTTCGGGGAAGATAACCTTGATCGATGAGCGCTTGAAGGGGTAGTGGGCTGAGAGTCTCCTGGGCGAATTGAGCGGCATGGTCCTCGACATAAGTGTGGGCGGCCTGAGCAACCGCTTTAAGCTGTCGGGCGGCCGCGACGGCTTTCGCTTGCTCACAGTGCTGTTGCAGTACGGTAGCACACAGCGTCATTAAGGTGACCAGGGTCATCAAGGCCAACAGACTCTCTAAGAGTGTTATGCCTTGCTGTGTTGTTCTGTTGGCCATTGAGGGGGGTCTCATCACCGCCATGCTGGTTTCTTGGGGAAAGGCCCATTACGCGCCGGGGAGGATTTGGCGGGCGTTCGAGATGAAGAACAGGATAAGGGGCTCGCAGGGGGTGAAGCAGCCCCTGATTCTGGTGGAAATTGACCGATGATCTGCGCGGGTGAGGCACCATGGCTACACAGATAGAGAAACGTCGTTACTGTCTGCTCATGGCCAAGCATAAATAGGCGGCCCAATGCCGTTTGGTTCTCTGCCGGGGGCTTTAAGCACAGCTGATTAGCAAATTCCTGACGAACTTGTTCAGCCTGCGTCGAATCATTTATCGAGGATAATTCGTAATAAGGCACTTTATTCCAGTAGGCCTGTAATTCAGGCGCTGAATAACCTTTTATTGGATAATGATCAATGGTTGGTTGCCCGGTAGTGGTGACTCGGGTAGCACACATCACCACGCTGCCATGCTCATCTTCAACCCTTATTCTGGCTTTTTTAGAGTTAGGGTGCCAGTCCACCTTAATGTGCTGAGGACCGCGTTGAAACTGTAAACCCTGGGCGCTCAGGCTGCTCTGTACCGCTTGTCCAGTAAAGATAATTTGATGCCGTTGCATCGCTAAATCGGTCTCCATCCGATTGCGCTGTGGTTTGTTAGGGTGTTTGGTACGATGGAGTAGATTGTCGGTATTCAAGATATCATCAGGGTCGATGGTCTGTAGGGTGGCCAAATGGCCGGGGGTTTCATACTGTTCTGGCTCGGGAGTTGCCATCGGCTGCCGGCCGCCCGGCTGATAAATTGTTTCTGCCGGCAGGGGCAGTTGCCAACTCCGTTGACTGCCGATAAGGGTGTCTGGTGTTTTCTTCGTAATATACCCTCCCTGGCCGCCGATCCGGCGCGCGATGGACAACAGAGCGCCTGCACAAATCGCTCGGCCGCCCGTCGTCAGGACTAACAGCTGCTTTTTAGGATCCGCTGCCGTTTTGTCGATCTCGATGTAGAAGGCATACGCTTGCCCATAACAGTTTTGTTTATCAGGCGTGGGTAGATAGCCCTGCTGGATGAATCGATCATAGCGCCACGCTTCGAGAGAGCGTGGCATTTGATCCGCCGGCAGCGGCGGTTGCGCCTTCTGTTGCCGCTTAGCCGCTTCTTCTTGTTCCCACGTAGCCTTTTCTTCTTCTGAACCTAGCTTATCATAGTGATCCTGTGCATAGCGCACTGCAGCAGTGGTGATCCGCCGGAGATGCGCTGCTGCGCTCTGCTGCAGTGCCGCCTCTAGCTGCCGTTGCGTATACTGGCTCCCGAGCACCAGTAGGCTTACTAACACACTCAGGGCGATAATCCCTTCAAGCAGGGTAAAGCCCTGCTGAGAGCGAGGTACGTTAACCATCAGCGTATGAATTCAAATTAAGTCAGCGGTTTTTCTGGCGACTGTTTTTTATGGGTTTGCTGCTGGTGCTGGGGCTTGTCCATCAACCTCTAATGTAAAGGTAATGGTTGATGCTCCAGCTAGAGGAACACAGCCCGTCAGTATGTCTTGTGGATTACTGGTGCTTATTAATGCCGGTGGAGTCCCTGTGTCTAAACTGGAAAAAATCCCAGAGCTGAGTAGTCCTGTTGCCAGCTTAGAGCAGGCACTTTTGGGAATAGATGGGTATACCATTGAAAAACCATTGCCACCATTAATAACATTGACGACTACCACCCCGTTCCATTCATTTTCTACAGCATTATTTCTTACTTTCAGCGTTTTTGGGATTAGCTCATTACTGATTAAACTGGCGGTTATATCCCCCACGGCACCATAACCATCCGCTCCTTGTATCGATCGAACGGAAGTGGCTAGCTCCATAATGCTACTGGTGGCACGGGTTACTTTAGATGAATTAAAAAGCTCTCCCATTTTGCTTGCTGACATGGCGATAATGGAAAAACCGATCACTAAGACGATAATCAGCTCTAAGGCGGTAAAGCCGCGGGCTAGAGTGGGACGGGTACTATTTTTCATACGGGTCAATCTCCTGGGTTATTAAGTTAAGCAAAATGGGATAGGGGTAGAACCTGGGTGGCGGGTAGAGCAGGGCCTGAAAGATGGGCGGCTGCCCGGGCGGGCTTTCCAGCCTGTAACTCGTCATGGTCAAGCATGCAGACATCCTGTTCGCCATCGAGGGGATCAATCAGCCCTTGATTAATCAACGTAATTAAGTTGCGATTTTTGCTAAGCCCACCGAGTTGGTTGAGCCAGTACTGAGTGGCTGCGTGTTTTCCGTGGCTCAAAAACAGCTCCAACAGGGTGTTATCGGGTTCAACCACTTCGGCAACCACCATACGGCCCGCAATCCCGCGCTGTTGGCAGTAGTGACAACCGGGGCCCCGTAAAAACAGCTGATCCACCTGGCAGTAGCGTTCAATCCGCTGCTGGACATCCAGGGGCAGAGTCGTGTGCTGTTGCTGGTAGGGCTGTTTACAGTGGGCACAGAGTTTCTTAACCAGCACCTGATTAATCAATCCGGTGATCAGGGAGGCATCGCTGAGCAGTGAAGGAGAGATCCCAATGTCTTGTAACCGGGTTAAGACGGCCAAGGCGTCATTGGCATGTAGGGTTGACCAGACGCCATGACCGGTCATCGCCGCCCGAAAGGTGGCGACCGCTGAGTAGCTATCGCGGATCTCACCACACATTAAAATATCGGGATCTAACCGCATGGCGTTGGAGATCGCGCGCGCCCACTCGCGGTTAACAGCCTCATCATCCTCTTTATCACAGACAATCGGTGTCTGTACGGCACCGCTGATGCGATACTCCGGCGGATCTTCTAGCGTGATCACATGGATTTTTTGGTGATGGCGCGCGATGATCCGCTTTAACAAACACTCCAGGGTGGTCGATTTTCCTGATCCCGTCGGTCCTGAGAGAATATTGATCCCAAAGCGCCGGGAGGCCATATGGTTGATCTGTGCCACCTGTTCCGGGAGGTAACCAAGATCTTCCAGCTGCAGCGCGCTGCTGCCGCGGTCATACAGCAGACGGATCACCATCAGCAGGCCGCTGTCAGTTGGGCGGGTGGCGACTCGCCCGCCGTAGAGATCGCAACTTTTCAATAGAGTCGTCATCAAGCGCGCATCTTGGCTGCGATGCGGGTTAAATACCGGCTCTGCCACGTCGCACAGCGTTTGATAGATGGTGGCACAGAGAGTATGCCCCTCCTCGCGCGACCGTTCGGCGTGGAGCAACAGCTCACCATGCACCCGAAATTTGATGAGGGAGGCGCGCTCACGCACCACAATATGCACATCGCTCGCGTGGGTGGCGACCGCCTGCTGGATAATCTCTGCTATCTGGTTTTGGCAATAGGAGATGATCTCTGCATTATCCGTTGGCCCCCAGCGGGTATAGAGATCGGCAATGAACTCTAGGTTAACCAGCTGGAGGGTAAAGGTGAGTTGATCCCGCCGCAGCTGCTCGAGAAACAGCAGTACCGGCACACAGCATTTATGCGACTCAGACAGATAGAGCTGACCGTCAGCAGTCAGACAGATCCATTGTCGCAGCTCAGCAGAGAGCGGGTAGGGCCCCTGCTCGGTGGTGAGCAGTTTGATCAGGAGAGTCTGTGGCAGCATGTGACTAGACATAGGCTTGAGTTCATGGCGCAGTGTGGGCAGCGACTGCCGGCGCGGGGCGCTGGGGCCGCGGCAAGCTCGCCCCCGTCAGTCGGTAGCGTAGCCCCCGTTTCTCAATTTCTACACTATTGGCGGTGATCTCCAGTAGGGTTTCCCCGCACAGTAGGCGATCACCCCGGCTGGCCTCGAGGGAGGCATGACGGTGATAAGCTAATGAGGCAAAGCGCTGGCCGGCGACGGTATAGAGTGCCGTCAGTCTGAGGGGGCCTAGCCCCTCTGCACTGCTCTGACAAAAGTCAGTCGTTGCTTCTGTCAGCGGTGTTAACTGCTGCAGCTCCTGCTGTAACTTAAGGCGCTCTATAGAGACTTTTAAGAGCAAGATCTGCTGCTGTAGGGCACTTAAGTCGGCCACCGTGGCACTCTCGATAGGGGGTTCGCTCCAGCTGAACAGCGGGAGTAACAGGCTGATGCAGCCTAGCGGGATTAACCATTTATTGACCATAAAGCGTTCCTGAACATTTCCAGCGAAGGCTGCCATTGGGGTGAATTGTGGTGTGTAGAGAGTGGATCACCACTCCCGCTAAGGGGAGCGGGTACAGCAACCTGTCCGGTGTCTGATCGCTCTCAAGCTCAAAGGAGGCACTCGGTTTTGATTGCGACAAGAGATCATCCATCCGCCCAACGGCGATCCCTTGTTCTAAGGTTTGGAGCAGTTCATTGGCAACCGTTTGCAGGGGGGGCAGCGGCTCTTGAGGACGAGTTTTAGGCAGATCCAGGGGCTGCTGGAGATCAACCCCCTTGCCACCCCGGTCAAATTGGTAGCGCAGGTTATAGGGCTGCAGCGCCGCTAGTAGCCCTTTCACGGTATAGGGCGCCTGCCAGCGATAGCTGGCGTTGGCGCGGTGGCGATCGCAGTGAACGGTCTCTAAGCGCCACCCCCCCAGAAACAGCGGGTAGCGCGTGATGGCCTGCATACACTGCGTCACCAGCAGCTGGGCCGGGGGGTGCTGGCACCAGAGGGGCAGCTCTGGCGCAGTTTGCAGCTGCCGTTGTGCCTGTCGGAGCTGCTGTTGGGCTAATTGCAGCGCTGCTTGGCGTTGGGTATACAGATACCCCCCTACCGCGCTGAGCAACAGGACAACGCCGCCGGCGATCCCATAGCGGAACCTTAGATTCTTCGATCGTTGCGGTTTTTCGGCATACTGCAGTCGGTAAGCCGCTTTGGGCTCACAGGGGGGCAGTAGTGCTGCCAACGCCAAGGATTGACCCCTGAGGTTGAGTTGCGGGGGGGCATACACCGTTTGCCACTGGAAGAGGGCTTGATACAGGGTGAATTGCTCTAGCGCCTCGGCCGCAGTCGCCAGCAGCAGTTCACAGCCGGGGAGCACCTGCCCTTTAACGACCCCCACCAAGCCATAGTGCTGGTTAGGAAATTGGAGGATCGCCACCCAATCGGGGCCTAATTGTTCAATGAACTGCAAACTGGCGCTATAGAGGCGCTTACCCGCTGTCTCGCTCCCGGAAGCGGCCAGCCCATATTGGCACTGATCGCCCGCCTGATGCATGATCCAGTGATCACACTGGGTCTGTCGCAGCAGCGGTTGGTAGCCTTTGGGATCAGGGGAGTTTGAGAGCCGCGGGCGCCACAATAGGCCAAATACCAGGCTGGCCTCTGCGCCCAGCGGCAGGTGCACCAGCGGTGGGGCAGTCGTTAGTGGGGGCATGTCGATTCCACGATCACGGGCGTGATCATCAAGACGATAATGTTGCGCTTTTGATTGGCTAGGATCCCGCCACCGAGTAGCCAGTTATCTGCCGCCCCTACCCCGCGACGTTTGGCTTCATGGCGTGTCTGTTCAAACCCGGAGAGCACCAAGGTTTCGTTCGAACGCAATTTTACTTTTTGTGAAAATAGCCGGGTGTTGATCTTCGGCAGCTGAATTTGACTCTCTCCCTCCTTGCCAAAGGTCTGTAGATTAATCAGTTCACTGAGATTAATCGCATACTGTAGGAGGAGTTGGTTATCGGCCATCACAAAGGGCAGTAGGCTCATATTAAAGCCGTAGGTGATCATGCCGGGTTTCATGGAGACCGACTGTTCTCCTTTACTTTTGGTGACTTCGACTTGGGCGACATAGCCCTGTTGCGTGGCGACTTGTACGGGAACGGGCTGTAAATTTAGGGTGGTCACGGAAGGCGAAGTGACGATAGAGACTTTACCCTGCTTGGCTAAGGCATTGAGCAATAGCTCAGGGGCATCGAGCCGATCACTTCCTAGAATAGTGACCATGGCCCCATTTTTTGCAGCGGTCGTGATAGTGGGGGAGAGTAGTTTGATCGATTTAAGCAGGGAATTTCCCCCGTTATACAGCAGATTATTCCAATCAATCCCGATTTGATCGCCCTGAGTGAGTTCTACCGACAGGAGTTTAATGTTGAGTAGCACCTGCTTAGTGATAGTCTGGTTTTCATGGCGAATATACCGCGCAATGCGATCCAGGGTTTCTGGGGTATCGGTCACGGTGAGGGTGCCGGTGGAGGTGGCCACTGACATCTGGCCAACCCCTGGGGTTAACAACGATTTAATATTGCGATGGATATCCCGTACCATGCTACTTTTGAGCGACACCGAGGTCGTTTGCGCACTCTCTCCCTGTTCTTGGTTGCTCCCCTGCTCACTGCTCTTTCCGAGATCAATGCCCGATTTAACGGTCGAGTGCATCTTGGTCTCTGAGGGGATCGCGTAGATTTGGAAAGTCTGGGAATCGAGGTAAAAGAGTGTGATCACCCCGGCACGATACCTCCAGGAGAGCCCCAGCCCAGCAACAACGCTATCTAACAACCCCTCCAGTTTGCCTTGCCAACGGATCCCTTCAATCAGTAGCGGGCGGTGATCTGCGGTGGAACTGCCCGGCTCTCCTTGTAATTTGAGCAGGGCATCCGGGGTGATGCGGACCGGCAGACCACACAGTTTATGAATCAGCTTACTGAAGGCGTTCACTGGCATGGGCGCGGCACTGGCCAAGCCAATCTCCCGATTGAAGTGCGCGGGTAGCCGGGGGGGCTGCAGCGCGACCGACTGCTTGGAAAACCACGGGGTACGATGGACGATAAAGTGTGGGCGCTGTCGCTGCTGCAGCTGGTTGAGATGTTCCTCGCCCTGCTGCTGGGTTGCCGTGACCTGTTGGGTCGTTTGTTGATGCTGCTTCACGGTAGTACAACTTGTGAGAAACAGTAAAAAGAGACAAAAGAGTCGGCTCATGGCATCGGGGTTCTGGTATCGTGTTAGCATTACTGAGTCACAACGAGCAGGCGTTGCTGGGGATAAAGATTGAAATAAAGAGGGGTCTCAGCGTTCTGGTAGCCCTGGCTAACGCTGTTTAATACGCTAACAAAGCTACCGGTCAAGCAGGTCGATACAGCGATGGGGTAGTCATAAGAGAGCTGCCACTGGAATGTCCAAACCGCCCGCTGGGCCCACCGCTCCAAGGCAGTTTTCAGCGTCTCCCCCGAACGCATGCACCAACGGTGTGGCGGCACGTAGGGCGGATGGTGGGGTTTGCTAGCACAGTGGGTGCGAACAGAGCCTAATAGCAGTAGGGTTAGGGTTAAAAATTGTGTGACCACAGTGACTTTCATCGTGCTCCTCCTCCTTGATGATCACCATATTATTACAAAAAATAGATAAATGTTAATAATAAATTGTTTTTTTGTGTAGATTAGGTCATAAAAAGGGCTGCTCGACGCCGTTTGTTGAGCAGTGGTAAAATCACCCTTTAACAGCAGAATCGTTGAGAGAACATGGGTAAAAATGTTGTTGTATTAGGGGCCCAATGGGGTGATGAAGGGAAAGGCAAGATCGTTGATCTGTTGACGGAGCAAGCGGATATTGTGGTTCGTTATCAAGGGGGCCACAATGCGGGCCATACCTTGGTCATAGGGGAGAAAACCACCGTACTGCACCTGATCCCTTCGGGTATTCTGCATGCACAGGTTCGGTGCATGATCGGCAATGGTGTCGTCGTAGCCCCTGCTGCCTTACTACAGGAGATAGCGCTATTAAAAGCCGAAGGCATTATGGTACGGGAGCGGCTGCTGCTGTCTGACGCTTGCCCACTCTTATTACCCTATCATGCGGCTTTAGATCAGGCGGGTGAACAGGCGCGGGGGGAGCAGGCATTGGGAACGACCCGGCGCGGTATTGGTCCCGCTTATGAGGATAAAGTGGCCCGTCGTGGCTTGCGCTTGGGCGATCTCCGGGATCCCGTGGGTTTTGCCGAACGCTTACAACAGATCTTGGAGTACCACAATTTTTGCCTGGTCCATTACTACCAAGTAGCCGCCGTGGATTATCAGCAGACGTTGGATGAAACGTTAGCGTTTGCTGAGCAGCTGCTCCCGATGGTGGTTGATGTGGCGGCAGCCCTTGATCAAGCTCAACGGCAGGGGGCCAATATCCTCTTTGAAGGCGCCCAGGGTACGCTGCTGGATCTCGACCATGGCACCTACCCGTATGTCACGGCCTCGACGACCACAGCGGGTGGTGTTTCCACCGGAAGTGGTGTGGGTCCCCGGGCTATCGACGGCGTGTTAGGGATCGCTAAAGCCTATACGACGCGGGTTGGCGCGGGCCCATTCCCGACCGAACTCTTGGATGCTACGGGGGATTATTTGTGTCAAAAAGGCGCTGAATATGGAGCGACCACCGGTCGTCGTCGTCGTACCGGGTGGTTTGATGCGGTGGCGCTTCGTAAGGCGGTACAGGTGAATTCACTCTCCGGGCTCTGCTTAACCAAACTGGATGTCTTGGATGAGTTAGAGACCCTCAAAATTTGTGTGGCCTACCGGTTACCGGGGGGAGAAGAGATCAGCCTGCTGCCAACCCATATCACCGATTGGCAGGCCCTAGAACCGATTTATGAGATCTTGCCCGGCTGGCAGCAGAACACCTTTGGGTTGCAGGATCGAGCACAATTGCCGGTACAGGCCCGTCGTTATATCGGTTGTATTGAGTCTTTAACCGGGGTCCCGGTTGATATCATTTCCACGGGTCCAGAACGCAATCAAACCATGATATTACGCCATCCTTTGTGTTGATCCCCTATCGGTGTGCCCTAGCGGCGGCGGCTGTGCCGCCTGCTGTTCTGTCATTCATTTCACGGTATCAATGAGCTTGATCTCTTTAATCAAAGGTCATTATTATGTTTTAAGCCTGTCAGATTGCTGAAATAGGGTGGATACGCCAGATAGTGACAGGTTTACACCCAGTAAGAGAATCTGCCTATTTTAATTGTCTGTTATTATAGGTTACTGAATTTAAGCTCTCCGATCAAGTATTGTTAATATAAATTAATGGCGCTAGACTACGGAGGTGGAATTGTTATGTCAGAAGACGATTTCTCTAAAATCGAGGAAAGATCGGAGAGTAAACCAAAAGGAGTTCCTATTAGATCAAGAAGAGAAATTTGGAAAACCAAGGATAACTATAATCTTAAAGAGACAAAAACCCGCGCGGTAAAAATAAATCTGTATGCTTTAGAAAATAGAGTCAAGGTTACTGAAAAAGAGATCTTTTTTAAAGATGTGTTAGATTCAATTTCAGATGTTAACAATTTAAATATATTGCGCTCTGAGATAGAGGCTCAGATTAGCGAAATTAACATTCCAGAAATAGATAAAGAACTTAAGTTTTTTTCTGAAAACTGTATTAAAGAAATTGAAGCGAAGATAGCTAAAATCGCCAGCCATTAAGAGGAAACAGCGATAGCAAAAATTGTGTTAAATATAGGGTGTGTTTTGTAGAAAACTTAATAATAAATGGGTTCAAAGCTTGAGACAACGCTTTAAAAAGATTTATGTGCCATCAGACGAGTGATATCATGTGTGCTGATCTGAAAAACTAATTTTAGTGAGGTAATTTATGGGATGTTGCTCCGGTTCTAGCGTTAGAACAAGTCCTGCTTTACAACCGATGCCAGGTAACCATTCAGTGGCCAATCACTCAAAGGTCGCGACCGGGGTGTTAAATAAAAACAATGCTTTTGGTGAAGAGGTTCATGTTCTACGGCAAATACAAAAAATCGAATCTCCCAAAATTTACCGCACCGATCAACTTAATTTATCAAATGATGAATATCAACTAGTGAATAATTCATTGTACGCCATGAGTGAAGCATTGACTGGAATAAGCGATGTCCATTATGCCAGTCATCTCCGTCCAGATGTTTTTAATGTTAAGGAGAGAGTGGCAGAAGAAATAGATACTCAATTAAAATGGTCGAGTGTTTTTAAAGATAGAATTAAAGATTTGGGTAATCAAAACGTTAACTTGAATAAACCACCGATTAAAAACGCCTGTGCTAAAGTTAAACAGGCGGCTAACTTTCTTGGTGACAAGAGAAAATTAAAAGCATTGATAAAAAATCCAGCGGCCGAAAAATTCTTTGGCCCACATAAATTTGATGCGAAAACAGTTTATTTTTTTAATACTGTAATGGTAAAAATAGTATCAGGCGAAATTCCTAAAAATTTGCAATGCATTACTCTGGATGAGAGAGAATTTTTAATTGGCATGACAGAGGATTATGCCTGTAAGGGAATTATAGAGAAACAGTTGCCTGAAATAAAAAAGCATTTCTCTAAAATGCAAGGGAAGTTAGATAAAGATTTTATGGAAATTATAGGTAATGTTATTAAGGAGACTGAGATAGGTTTAGAGAACATTAATCAGCCTGAACGAGCAGCGATTTTTGAAAAAATAGCTCCAAAATTGCGGCCAACTTCCTATGGGAAATATGTTAATTCTTCGGATGTGTTTGACGATCAAAAATCTGTATTAGAAGATAAAACGAATGAGGAGATAGCCGCTATTTTTTTCCAACTTAAAAAAATCCCCCTCTTACTGTCGTAAAATTTTATGCCAGATATTACCATAGGTAATGGTAGGGTAAGGCCACCAGAGATCTCAAAAGAGAGTCCGGTAGAGTGCGGTGGTATATCTGAAAGGAAGATAGGGATATTTAATAATGAAAATGATAATATTAAACCAGCCGATAGGGTCACGGTAAAGGTATGTTTAGATGCTCTAGGAAAAGATAGAGTTAGGGTTGAGGTAAATAAAGTTACTTTTAAAGATATTTTAGATGCAATTCCTGATAGTGATAATTTAAACATATTGTTCCATGAAATAAAAAATCAGAGTGAAAATATTGATTTTAGAAAAACAAATGAAAACCTTGAAAAATTTTATAAAAAATGCCTTGGAAAAATTGACGAAAAAATAAATGACATAGCTAACCAACCGAAAGAAAGGGAACCAGATTTCCCCGGGGTTAACAATCAAGATCCTAATGATAAATCATTGAAAATAGCAGTTCCCTTGAATAACCAACCAGCTATTTCTCGATATGCGGCCAGAATCATTCATAATCAAATAAATTATCCTTTAGCCAGGAATTATATAGATAATAGAATTAAAGAGTTACCGGTTGCCCCAAAAACAAAAATTGGTTCTAAAAAAGGTTATCTCTCTTTTATGAGTTCTGAAAAGCGAGCGGTTCCGGGATCAGCAGCAGGCCAGAATAGTGTTCAGAAAAGGTTTGTGGGTACTGGAGATTTACGTTTTTCAGGTCAAAATACCCCGTCTTGGCTAGCTGATCGTTTAGTGAAAAAAGAGCCGCTAGCTGGAACCACAGTTAGCGACTCTTCTGTATCCATCCCTAGCAGTAAAGATGCGCCCTCTACCCCTGGCAGCAAGGCACCGGTCAGTTCTAAGGCGGATTCAACGGTTAGCCACTCCTCTACATCAACCGATAGCAATCAAGCTGCATTGTCTACAAAAGGGGATGACATTATTATTGATAATCATTCCGCTGCAGAAAAAATTCAACCGTTAAAAAATAATGATTTACCCAATAATTCTCTACCGTTATCACCCATTATGCAATCTAACATTCTCTCATCTTTCCATCCACTGATGGTTGCACAATTTAATTTACAATTATCTAAAGAAGCCATAATCTCTAAAAATAATTCTGGTAAGGCTACCTCAGAACAGCAGATACTGCAACAGATAATAGATGATTTAAATGATTTAGAGAATTTGTTTTCTGAAGAGAATAAGGATGTTAATAAAAAAGAGACGCTAACATTTGAATACTTAGACAGTAAGCTGAGATCATCTATCAAAAAATTTATCCAACAACAGCTGATAAGAGGAGATCCTTGCCAAGCTGAGGAAATAATCAATAATAAACTGAAAGCGGTTAGAGCACTCAAAGATCGCTTAGAGCAAGGAGAGAAAACCGCCCATGTCAATAAATCATTAGATTTGCTGCAGGATTCTATAAGAGATTTAACAGAGAGTTGGGGGAAAACAGCGGAAGCCTGCCGAAAGAGGAAAATAGCGTTATCCACAAACTTTATTTAATAAGCGCATTAAATAAAATAAATATTTCATTTTTTACTGGTTATTTTTCGATAGAAAACATTACATTCGGATAGGGCTTTGTCGGTTTTTTAGGCTGGATTAACACAACAAGTGCAATATGGCTCCAGTATAAGCGCTGGATTAACAGAGTAAGCGCAACAGGATAATATTTTATGGATTAAATTTATAAATTATATTAAATAAATAATCAAGTGAACAATCTACCTTTTATTGCCTAATCTACCCCCCCCTGCACTCTCCTATGGTGTCAATAGCAACGGGCGCGTTGTTAAGTTCTAATGAAAAATTAAATGCAAAAACATGTCGATCAAAACTCAACAAGTTAACCAGTGTTTTCGGAGCGCTGATTGCACTTCATTATTACGCCGAAGCACTTAATGGTAAAATTTTGTAACTTTTTTTAGATGGTCAACGGGGGGTGATCCACTTAAGCTAAAGGGGTGGTGACGGCACAAGGCCACAAGGCCACAAGGCCACGTCGTTGAGTGCCCTTTCTTTTAGCAAAAGGATCTGCAACAGCTTATGAAGAAGAGTACTGTGGTGTCCAGAAAACGCCAATCCCGGCAGCGTAAAAAGCAGCTGAAACAGCGCAAGCGCTCCTTACGATATTGGCTGGCCCGGATCGCCGAGCGCCGTCGTCGAGCCTTAGCGGCCCTGGCCAACGCCCCGAAAAAGCTCCCCCATCCGGATCAGGTAGATCCTGATGTCGAGGATGCTGGTCGATTGCCTGAGCTCGGTAAACAGTCCTGGGATGCTGCTACCACTATGGATCTCGACAGCAGAAAATCTAGCCTCTATTTTGGCGCCGACCCGAAGCAGCCAAGGGTTCTGCAGAAAGCGTCAGTGACGACTGTAACCTTCAAGCTGCCAGAGGGCGAGCCCCTAACGATGGACTACACCCAGCCTAGCGGGCTTCTCCGCCCTGCCTGCGCCCGGGAGATGAGTGTGCTGTTCACAGGAGGGCCGCCGGAGTTTGTCCTAGTCCAGAGCATCACCCTCAAGCCTCCGGCCGCCAGACTCTTTCTCGAGGTTCTGCGGTCAGCCGCCATAAAAATCACAGGCGCATCCTCGATCAACCTAAAGCAGCGGGCAGCGCCAGAAAAACCGCGTGATCTGAGGATCCCCAGGGATAGATCACAACACCCCCTCTTACCGCCCGCTGATCTACTGGCCCGCTTGGTTTTGCTTATCCTTCGTCGAACCCCGCCGGCAGCCGCGTCACACCCCCTCAAACCGGCTAGTCCGGGGGGTAAAAAAAAGATGACCTGGTGGGAGTTTTGTGGTTGGGGTGATGGTGAGGCTGGACCTTTTACTTGCACTGGCGGGTGGTTTGGTGCAAAAGAAATAAGCGTGCCTGTTAAAAATCCGTGGCCTTATTATAAAAAATGCTGCGTCCAGAAAAGCAGCTGTTTATTTCGTCATCATCGACAGGGGCGGAGTTATACCAATCATGTAAAAAATGAGCGGCACTCTAGCCATAGCCTCGGGTATTCACCTGTCAGGGTTAAAAAGTCTCTTAGTAAAGCCGTTGGGGCTGGCCGAGTGACTCAAGGGGCGCTAGGCCATATAGCTGGGCGAAACCAGCGCTCCAGGCCGCCAGGAAAAATAAGTTATCCCATAAAAAGCTCCTATGGGAGCTACCGGACCAAAGCTAAGCTGTTGGGTTTTATCCCTTCTCGGGTGGAGAAGCCACCCCTCTCTTTTACGGCTGCTGACTACTGGTTCCAAGAATATAAAGATTACTTAGCTGAGAGACAACGCCTGGCTGAGGGGAGTTCGCCAGTGTTGCTAGCCGCCCCGTTGGTGCAAAAAATGGCAGGGCAAACTCAGGAAGCGCTGTACAATTCTGGCCAGAGTGAGGGAATAAGCGCCTCGCTGGGGACAAACAATCCACTGCCTTGTAGGCCACTACACTAACCAGAGCCATCGTGATGGATTTAATTGACTATATTCACCAAGATAATGAGGCGGGCGCCAAGCAGTGCTTAGCCCAGGCTCCAGAGTTACTCAACCGGGCGGATGCAGTAGGCAATACGCCGCTACACTATGCAGTCGCTCAGTGTAATCTAGCATTAATCAGGTTTATAATGACTAAACGGGGGGCTGATCTAACCGCCAGAAATTGTAATGGAGAAACGGCGGCTGACTGGTTTCAAGACTATATTGAGAGCATTTGTTATTTGAAAAAACCTGCTAAACTAGAACGGTTGAAGCAAGAGATTATAGAAGGTCACGTTGAGTTCATAATAGGAGGTTTACGAGTAGGACTTTCTCGTAAACTACGTTTTTCTCAAGGTGAAACACTCCTACATGTGGCCATTCAGGCAGAGCAAGAGGCTATCGTTAAAACGATCCTCGAGGGGATCAGTCACGACAGGGTTCAACAACTCTTGGGTTTAAAAAATAGTCGAGGCATGACCCCTTTACAGCTTGCTCAGGATCTCGGTAAGCCAGCGTCTGGGGAGGGAAAACTGCAGAAGATACTCTCCTATCTACAAGAGAAACAGCAGGCTACGACACTCCCGAGCAATCAGCCCCCGCTGCTGAGGCCTTTTCATGCTGATCTCATTGCAAAGGCGGTCGCGGTTCTCACTGCTGCCTTAACTCATCCATTAACGCCGCCTGATTTTGTAGAGTTAGCGCCGCTGCGTTCAGCTCTCTGTTATTTGGCCTATAATACCTGCTATCAAGCGCTTCATCACTTGTCAACATTATCAATCCAGGGTAACAATGGTTCTAATAAGCCACCGCTAAAAGAGTTACTAAAAAACTTATTGGGGAGCTCGGATGAGCTTATCTGGCGGGAGTTGGAGAAGAAAATTCGGGCAATCACTTATTCTTTAGGAGAACTTATCCAACAGCAACAGATTGAGCAGATTATCCATTTATCCAATAAATTCACACATCTTTGCGGTCGGTATGCAGCTGATGAAAATAAAATTTATCTTAATCCAGCCAAGGTACATAATGTAGTTGGTTTAGTAAAAACACTGATTCATGAATTGAGTCATCAGAGTGTTTATAGCTACGATTTTGTTACCATGATTGTTATTCCTGATGAGGAAAATTATCCTATTGATGTTACCATTGCTTATCAGTTGGCCTTCGAAGGAAAAGTTGGCAAATTAATTCCAGAAAAAGAGGAGTTGTTTGAAGTTTTGCAGGTTCTGAGGGTAGGTTCTGGGGGTAACTGGCAGAAAAGTTTATATCAATGGAAGGCGATGAATACTGCCGATATACACGCGGTTGCTATTTTGGGCTTAGCTATCCTGCCGGGGAGAGAGGCTTCCTTTGAAAATAGGATTTTATCCATCGAATCTTACGCCAATTTTGCCTGCTCCATCGAGAATTGTGAGGAACTCCCAGAGTTTCCCCTCGCTAAAACCTGCCCTATTGATCAGCCAGTGCAGCCAGTCACTGCAACGGATAAGCCAGCGCAGTCAGTCGCTGCCACTGCTGCATCGAGCAGTGATAGTGAGTGGGAAAGCATTAGTAGCGGGTCGCCATCACCACCACTATCGCTCCTCAGAGAGCAGATCACCGCTTATACTCCACCCAAGGCTAGTGCTGTTCAGCCAGGTCCAGTGACAGAAGAGATGACGAGAGAGGGGCCGGGGCTTTTATGCTGCCTAGGCAAGCAGTAATTCAGTCATCAAGTTACTGTTGTTCGCTGGCGTGCTACCGGGAGCTAGGGAGCCTAAAGACTCCCTAGTGTTAGGGGCTATGGCCTAAGGTCTTGGTTTTTTAGGCGCTAACCGATGTTGGGTAATATAGAGATCTTTAGTGTAAAACAGCTCCATCAGGTTACGGTCGCTCAAGCCCCCTAGATAGGGTTTGACCAAACGCACTACGACGAGAAATGGGACAATGGAATAACCGGCACCTCTTCGGCTAGTAGCGCTTCTGCTTGGTGATATAGCTGGACCTCTGAATTTTGATTACGAAAGATATTCTACTGAAGCGTTACTTCCTAAGGTTAGTAGTGGTATCGGCACTCTTAGTCTACTCATATTTCAATTATTCTGCTC
>JARJEB010012457.1:0-11220 GCA_030264535.1 Liometoxenus newtonarum | reverse complement strand
TAATAATAATAATAATAATAATAATAATAATAATGATAAAAGGCTAATAGATTTTTATAAATGCAGATTACATAATTGCCTCTCATTGAATAACAAATGTGATGCGACCTACTGTAGTTTGGTTGGCCCGCTTATCATCATCGTTATACACATATATGCAAAATTGTAAATGGATCACTATTGTTATTAAGTATTGTTGTTGAAGAGACATGTTTATACATGTTTCGAATATTAAATGACTGTCTGAATAATTTTGCCATCAAAAAGTTGTAGTATTAGCATTAGGAAATTGAGCGACGGCACGATTCGTTTTTGGAGACTCAAGTTTCGGATTGCTGGGACCATACAAATTTTATATACAAGGCGTTTCAAATAAAAAATTAACTCTCTCGACTGGACTGGAAACCGCAACGTACAGCCTATTTATTAGCAGAGCTGGAGCTGGGTTTGAGTCCCGTCGAGAGAGTTAATTTTCCTTTAAAAAGAAATAATAATAATATTGCCATAAAAGAAAAACAATAAATCACTCGTTATTGTACTAAACTAATACAATAATGAACTAATTATTTAGTTTCTTTCAAGATTTTTAGGTTATAAAACATGGCATTGTATACCAAGAAACTTGTAACTTGTAGGTAACAATGACACAATTAAGTATTAGATATAGCTACCTACGTATAAAATTGAAATAGTAAACAAAACGAACAGTTTTGGCATTTTAAGTTTAAAAGCATATATCTAACAAAAGAAAATCGGTGTGTTAAATTCGCATCGCACAACTTGGCCATACACATTACAATGTCGTAGAACTCGTTGATAATTTCAATGACATTTAACGTCAATTTCAATATTGAAGTTTATATTACGTTTTGGCTTACAAGTAAATGTGTCTTCTTTACCAGCCGATTTTGTTCATTTTAACTCCAGGTACAATAGGGAGGGACAGCTGGCCAAAAACCCAATTTTCAGTCCCATACGATGCTTGGTTTGCCCGCAATTTTGTTTACACATAAGACCAAAAAGCCGATTTTTGACCTAGCGTCAACGGATCTCCACGAATCAGGGAAAAATAAGACTTTAATTCTTTTCATGATCACTTTACTTTCCTATACCTTCGGTATGTGCCCGGATAGTAATACAATATGCAAACACGTGAAACGTAATAACGAAATGAAAATGAAACCGAAACTTATAAATTGGTGATAGGTTGAATTATTATTAAGTATACTACTTTGCTAATCTGCTCATCAGCGAATAATAAACAAATGTAAACACTAAACACAAAAAACGACCTTGAATTCTTCACATGGACGCATCGGACATCGTACACATGGACCCAAATAATAATAAATCAAGTCAACATTAACATACTAAACTCACTAAATTGCTATACAAAATTGAAAAATATACAAAGTGTTTTGAGCGAAAAAACAAAAAAATGTTTTTGACTTTTGTTATTTATATGAAAGTTACTATATTTCCAAAACATTTTTGACTAAAAAATAAATATTACCAAAATGAATAAATTACCCGGAAATCTAACATTTTTAAAAATAAGCACTTAAAATTTCGATACTTACTTAGTTAGTGCTTGGTCGGTCGGCAAGAATTTATTAATCAAATTTGTTTATTATTATAGTTCTTTCAGTTCCTTTATATTTCTTTCGGATTAATGATTGAATTACATGCAAATAGCGATTGTTTATTTTTTATTTTTTGATAATATTATCCGATTCTTAACGTTTGTCAAGTCAAAATCAGCACGTTTTATAAGCAAAATTGGCAAACAACATTTAGATCAAATCGATATTTTCAAGAATATTTCATGGGATATATTGAAACCTTGAATTTTAAAATTAAAAGTTAAAAGTTAAAACACGATCATAAACATAATAAACAACAAGACAAGAGTAAACACGAAATTTCATTCCGTTATAATTCAACGTTGTGTAGCAAATGTTGGTCGTTATAAATCGTAAAAGAATTCAAAAGAACAAGGAAATAAAAACTTTTAGTGAATAAAAAATATTTTTTCAATGAAGTGTGCTCTTTTTGAGGTTATGTATAGTTTTGCTGATGCTGTTCTTGCTGTTGTTGGTTGTGCCGTTGCCTTGTGGTGCTCTTATTGTTGATGAATGAGTTTTGCTGAATAAACAGGAAATAAATATATTCGTACGCACGTTTTGCACATATTGCATATATAGTTGTGAGTATAAAGTTGCAGATCTTTTAAATTTTAAACTCATATTTATATAAAATATCAACTGCGAGTGATTTTGCATTATGTGAAAATAAATCTATAACAAGAAAATATTTCGTTAAATTATCCTCCAACGTCCAACAAATGACGGCAACATCGATTTCGGGGTTGTATATAAGATTAAATACAACGTTGCAAGATTTCTCGTAGAAGGACTTCTAAATTGATGCATTTATTTATAAATAATTGAACCAAGTAGGTGTGGAGGTTTATATAAATATACGAAAAATAGGTAAAAACCAATTAAAGAATACTTGAATACTTCCTCCGGCTCTCTGGTGTTGTTTTAATTAACGCTATGCGTCTGTGTCAAGCGTCTAGCCGGTATCGTGGCTTCTGTGATCCGTATACAATTTTGAACCCTAAATGGCGAACGCGCACGGCAATACTATCCGTAAGTGCGACGCAGTGAAACCTATAGACGAAAACCCAAGTGAAGAAGAGACAAAACATGCATCTAATCCCTTTTCAAAATTTTTTACATAGTGTTTTTGTTTGTGAGGGTCATTTGAGAGTGCAATTAAAAAATAACCCTCACTGGTTGGACTACTGAAGGGTAGAATTATAGGCAGGACCATAGTAGCCACGGTACCGGCTAGACACAACTGCGACTAGTTTCGCCCATTGAAAGGCATTTTCAGGCATGCACCACCGCACGAAACAATTATAAAATTATAAAAAAGCCACAATGAATTGAAATGTTATCATGTTTTGTACTTATTTTATCATTTTATAAATGTTTAGTGCGGTGGTGCTTGCCTGAAGATGCCTGTCAATGGGCGAAACTAGTCGCAACTCATGCATATAGCGTTAATTAAAATAAATAAAACAAATTCATTGAAAAAACTCTTTTCACAAATCTGAATTATTATCCGACTCAAATATTTGAACATGCTTTTAATTTTGTTTCAGGAACACTGAACCGATTCAACAATTCGCAAACTTCTTAGGAAATAAGTCTTTTTGTTCGAATAATGTGAAATTTCTAACTCATTACATTGGCTTGGCTATGGCTACTAATTCTTATTCTTAATTGTTTCTATCACGGTTACCAACTAGTAAGAAAAGTTGAGACTTAAGTCGAAACTAAAGTTCCTTCGCTTCGACCAGCATTCGGTCGATTTGTCGATGCGAGAAAGTCCAGTCCATCGACCGGTTTTTGAGTTTTTGACTCGCACACTCGCGGACTTGCACTTCTCGACTTGACGCGACCTGTTGATTTTTCCTCTTTTCGTTTTGCTTCATTCGCTTCTATAGCTTCGTTGTTTCTTTCATTTCGATTGCATATTGAATTTCAACATACAATATGTCTTTATTGACTGGTCTGGTCAACAAACAAAATATTATCTACAACAAATCAAGAAATTCTTCTTTCTATTTTAAACAAGGTGTAAGTACTTATAGTTTATTGCAGCGTTACCGAACAATTCAAGAAGAAGAATAAATAACTTATGCACTTATGATAATTATAGGTATTATAAAACAAATGAATTACATAAAGAATTATCTTTATCGTTATATCGTACAAATCTACAATTGCTGGTTCATGATTGTGTCGGTTGAAAGTGAAAATCCAAACTTCTGGTTACTGGTTTGGTTCCAGAAATAAATCTTGGAACTTAGTCCTGCACTTGCAGCCTATAAATTCTTTACTCGTATAATTGCGCGTTTTCAGTTTTGTTTTTTTTTTTTAAATTTGCTTTTACCTTCTACCTCTACGAATACAACAAGCTATTGTTTAAGGTTTGCAATGCGTACGACGTCGTTTTGTTTAGTTCGTTTTCGTTTGCGAGTTTTTTTTAATGTTAAGTATTATGACCTTGGCCTTGAATCCGAATAATAATGTTGTATGTATTTATATTTTCAGAACGGTTTGCACGGTTTGCTTGCATCATGATTTCGAGTCGGAGTCGGTTGGAACGTTCACGATGTTTCGGGAGTTTAGGACCGAAACGAAATGTATACGCACAAACACACACACAACAAACACTGAAACACACCAAATATGTGAAAAGCGAAATGTTAAGTTCAAATTGTGATTTTTGTTTCGATTGCATATCCACAGTCGATACTCGTAGAGTCGTAGACTCGTAGCTTGTTTGGTCGTATAAATGGTATGTGTTTTGTCGATACGGATTTATGGAGTGGTTTTTAGCGCTTTTACGATTTGCCAATGTGAAATGTGCGAGAGCACGTACGGAATGCACGCATGAATATGAACGAAACTAAACTAAAAACAGAAACGAACAGAAAGCCATTGAAAACTCCAAACGCAGTTACCAGGATGAGATTGTGAATTCTATACTGTCTACTGAGTTCTTTCTGTTGTTATTTTTGGCAATGTAAGAACGAATTCCGTGTTTTTACAGTTTAACTTTTCAAGGTGCAAATCGCAAGTTTTCCAGATTATTTACTGAGTGTTTCGAAAATTGACTTGGAAAATTGGCAATTAGAATTGCCGCGTTTGTCTCGACTATCTTCGTTGACGTTTACAATTCATTCGTATGCGCTGTTGCCGCTTGCTGTGTTGCTGTATAAGTTAGTGACTTGTTTGCTAATAGATGACGCCAGTGCTTTTGCTGCGTATTTTTGAAACTCACAAAAAATCGTAATTTGTATTTTTCAATATATTTCTTAAATCTCTCGGAAGATTGTTTCCTATTTATTTTGTAATTGTCTCTTGATTAAGTATAGAAAAAGCAAATTCAAGTTTTTGAAAAAAAAAATTGTATTTAATTTATAGCCCAAGCTTGTATAGGAATTTTTTGTTGCGTTATAGGTGGTTTTAGGATATCCAAGGATATTTTATAGGAATATTGACTTATTGAGTGGCAATGATAAATCTATGGCATTAGATGTAAAATAGCTAAACCAAACGTGAATTTGGTTTTTTTTCCTTATTGTACTTATATATATAGCTAGGGCACGAACCATGAACAGAAGCATGAGCTTGACGCGAATAAATTTGCGCATGAATATTCGAAATCCGGGCATCATATCGCGCGCAAACTTCATGAATATCGAATAGCTTATTTATACCAGATGTATTGAAGTAAACTTATATACAGTGTGTTTTACAAAATCCTTTTCTAGGATGGATTATATAATATTATGAAGGGTCACTGATTACAATTTTGCGATTATTAAAAAAATTTAGGCATTCCTGTGGACACACTGTATATAAGTATATTTATATATAAGTATATTTAAACGAGTCAAGGCTTGTATACATATATACCCCAAAAACCGATGATTTATGAAATGCACGCCGAATATGTAACTGAAACTGAAACTCACACCAATTCATAACAACATTTATTCTTACCAATGTGTAAATTTCGAATCAAAAAAGGAGTTTTGAATACCATACCTTACCGTACTTATTAACACTATGCTTAAAGCGGCTTGTCACTCAACCGACAAAACAGACACTGACTGAGTTTGCAAAAATTGCAACGCGAGTTTTTTAATTGCCAGCGAAAGTTTTCATAGTAAAATACGTTTTCTTTCTATGAAAAGTCAACTTGCGCTCTGTTTTGTCGGTTTAGTGGAAATCCGGCTTTACTTTTACGTTTACGGTTGTTTTGGTCCTTCGCATTCCGGACGCGTCGTCTATCTTCCCGCCTCTTACATTTTTGTAAACCGTAAGGCTAGAAAAAAATACACAATCATCCAAAATTGAACACAACAGTTAACACGTTCGAAACGAACTTTCATTTTAAAAAAAAATACATAAATATTTAGCACAAAGGAAAGAGTTTTTAAACAAAAAAGGCAATTTTAATGTCAACGTTTTGTTACGTTACGTTATATCGCGTGTTCGGTCCATTCGTTGTAATCGCCCGAAAATAAGTGAAACTAAAAATAGATAAAGGACCGCAAAAAACGCATTTAACCTTTATTTCATTGTCAATGTTATTGTCCTATTACATTAACGATTAACACATGATGTCAACGGTTAACACTGAAGTAAATATAACACTTTTCTGATATCATTTAAGCATGGTTCATGATTGACATAGACATATAGAACATAACCTGCAAAATAGAAACATTCAAAATGTTATACTGCGGTTCACAATACACGTAAAACAACATAACCGTGGTATATAGTAGCATGTCATGTCTATGTTATGTCAATCATGAACCAGGCCTTACTTTGTATACTTAGTTTTATTTTTTCGCACAGCTGACGAATGTTTTAGAAATAAAATATTTTACGATTAAACATTTTGTTTTTTTTTGTGTGCTGCTCAGTTTGTACTATCAATAAAATAAATTAAAAAAAAGGATTATCCCTATAATCCATTAAAAGTTTTAAATTAACATTTTAACATTTTAGCTTCTTCGTTCTTGCTGGCATTAAAAAGCTCATTGTAGATTTTAGTATATTTTAACGCATTTAAGACAAGACAATTCAAGGTAGTTTACAACCATCATAAAGTCTTAATATAATTAAGAGATAACAACACCTCGCTCGAATCGTTTTAATCCTTCGCAAGCATGCTTTGAAAAGACCCAGGACTCCGCTCCCAGCGAGCAATGTGCAAAAACTGATATCGCACATCGTCGCCCTTCTTTGCTGTGTGCCGCATGTTTCACAAGCTGATTGTATTCTGGTGCTCAATTTGTATTTCAAATGCAAAAGCTGATGTGGTTGGTTGGAAGAGCGAAATAGGTTTTTCAACAATGAACAATGTTTTAGTCTAATTCGAAAGTCTAAAGTCTTACTTACTATATGTTACTATTTACGAGTATTAGTAGCAAGTAAGTTGTTAATTTACGCCAACATTGGCTCTGGTTCAAAAAGGCATAAATATGTGCATAGGCGTGCGCACCGGGTGTGCCGGGTATGCACTGGTACACCCTAATATTTAACTCTTAACTCTTTATTTTTGACACAATGGCAAATCAGCTAACTTTGCCCTCTTACAATGTTGTAGATGGCGCAACAATAGAGGCGGGAAAAAAAAATTTTAAGTTTGTGCACACTCTAATAAAATCTCCTCCGCACGCCTATGAATATGTGGAATGGTGTGGAATATGTTGCTGGAGAATAAGGAATTGCCGTCGTTGTCGGTCCTTTGTTCCACAGGTTTTGCTTGCATAAACATTATTAAGACACTTTACTGTCTTTTATCTTTGTTATTTATTGTTTTCTTTTTATGCAAAAGAATTAATTACTTAATCGCTTTGGATCTGATACGATACGCATCACAAATATAATTTGGCCCTTTAAAAAGTTGAAGTTTCTAATGGAATTTTTAAATTGTTTACATAATATTGTTGTTAAAGGTGGAAGGTGGTTTGTATCGACACCGGTAACGTTACGGTTACGATCCGTCGAGAGTGAAATGAGTTTTCACGTTTTCAGTTTTCAGTTTGGGCGCCTGCGTCGCGACGCTCGTGTGGTTCGTGCACGCCACCGAAGCACACGGCCGAAACCGAAAGTGAAAAGGGAAAACCGCGTCGTCGTTGCCGTCCACCCCACCACCATGTTCCCAACCAGCCAAATTCAATGCGAATACGAATGCACACACTTGGCACTGAAACCGTTTTGCCCGTTCGTCCATCCGTTCAGCATTTGTGTACTTGTGTACATACTATACACCAAGGGGCCCCCTACCTTTCCCTTTCCGTACTCACCGCCAGAGCCAGAGCACTTTCCCCGGCAATGCACGCACACCGCCGGCCTGCAGTAGGCTGCCGAGTGAGCCGCTTGCAAGACGTGCCAAGGTCAGCAGCATCCGTGTATCGTTCGTTCCGTTCGTCAACAATTTCCGAAAATCATCAACGTTTATTATACTCGGTGCTCTGGTGTACATGCGTTCTTTCGTTCGTAACCGTAACAAACAATTTTTATTCGAAGCTTCCAAAAAAACTAGTGCCGTTTATTTTACCAATCTTTGCATGTTAAGACTCCAAATACCAAAGCAGCGTGTTATTTTTAAACAAATTTGTTTTGTTATTCTAAGCAAAGTGTTCCCTTTATCAAAACAGCATCAGGGAGCTCAAACCTTACCGAATAATTCACTCAAAATAGACATTAATAGTTTCAATACTAGTTTCATTACTATTGTAATAAATTTTTTTTGCGGTGGGTGCTTTGTTGTTAGATTTGCGCGTGCGTAGTAGCGCAGAGATGGCACCTCGCCGGCACCATGCTCAAGTGCAAGGACTATTGAGTGTCGTCGATGCTTCCTCCGACGAGACGACATCGTCGGCGGGCGTCACCCGCTGCTGCGTCCCAACCGGGGAATGTCTACGCGCCCAGCAGAATCTCAGCCCGAACAATAATGATCCGATGCTGATATCTTTGGACGATTTGAGAGACACAGTGCGTGTCACGTGCAACAATGACGCGTGCACCGTTGGCCGGTATATGCATCGTGAGTGCTTCGATCAGTGGGAGCAGACGGTGCTCGCCTATCTGAAGACGTGTGGTCGTGCAAGATCGTGGTCAGAACGGCAACGCCATCAGAATTTGTGGACGAAAAAAGGCTACGATCTGGCGTTCAAGGCGTGCGGCTGCAAGTGCGGTCGTGGTCATTTGAAAAAGGACTTGGACTGGATGCCACCGCCGCCGACGAGCAATATATTTGGTCGTGTCGAGGAGATCGAAACTGCTGGTGGTGGTGCCAGTAAGAAGAAAAAACGTCGCAATCGTAATTCGCGACCAGTGTTGGCAATTTCGGCACATCATACGGCGACGACACCCATTGAGGGACGTGGACGTGCTGGTAGTTTGTCATCCAGCACTGGATCTTCTTCCCCACCAGCTACTAGCAGCGAACCAAGCGTGTCACCGATTCACGCTCATTCCAAGAAGAAGTCAAAATTTGAATTTGCTGATCGTACACGGTGAGTACCATCCCCAAAAAAATAAATACAAAGCGAAACATCAGAAACATGTTTTACGTTGGAATATTTCTGAATTGTTTCCATGTGTTAGAAGTTGAGAGGACTAAACGCAAACTTTTGAGACTTTTGAGGTTTCTGCTGGGGTTTAGGTTAGAACAGTTAGAATAGAGCGCTACGCACATTCTCTGAGTCATTGTTCGTTCGGGTAGGTCAAGACTTGCACGACGTAGACTCGCTGTTCACTTCCACGCAGAGATCCGCAGTGAACAACATTTTGCTTGTTGGCATGTTTGCGGCTCGGGCCTATCGATTTCCCCTTCGTCGGCGACGCGTTGGGCACTAAAATACAAGCCTCCCTTACCCAAACAGAGAAACAACATGAACGTTGTTAGGGCCTACAGGCTGCGTAAAGGCCTGTCAGGTCTGTTTTTCATTGCGTTTACCAAAAGGTCTCCCCAAGCTTGCACACACGCGCCCACAAAAAATATCGTAAAACGACGGAAAACTAGACAACCACCACGAAAATATCCCAAACGTCCAAGTACTGAATAGAGGAAGATGCCCAAAAAAAAACCTATAGAAAACAGAAACTCTTAGAGAAATAAATATTTGAAACACTCCAGGACCCAAAACATAAATAATGTCACTTCATCCATTCTCAACTACTTTTGTTGGCAGGATAAAAAATGATATAAAGTGGATATCAATAAAATAAAAGTAAAAAGGTAAAAAGGATAACAGGAGAATATAAAAGAGCAAGGACCAAAGACCTCAAGTTCAACCAACATCAAGGAACAAAATGCCAACTGCAATAAAAAGATGCGAAGATTGCAAAAAAAAAACGAGAAAGAGACCTCGAAATTTATTTTTCACCAACCATTAGTAAAAAATTAAGCGAATGATGACAATGTTAGTTAATTAACTATAACCTAAAATTTGAAGTAGCCACTTCAATTTGGACAGAACTGACAGAAGACAAATAGTTTGGCCTAGCTGAAGGCTATTTTGATGATATACAGGTCAGGATTCCTCATCAATTATATGAGAAAAAATTACAAAAAATCAACAACTGAAATTAAATTATTTTTGATTTTGCCCTAGGAAAATCTAAAATTCGAAATTTAACTTATTGTTTCACCTTACACCGCTTACACCGGTGGTAAACAGACTTTTCGAACCACTTTGTATAAATGTAAATGTACTCTAGTTTGTGTACATTTCGAATTGGCAAACTAATTAGGATCCTAAATCTAATCCGTTGTCGACAACATGATCCATTATCCTGAAACCATTCAACACCATTAATTCTAAACACCCGATTCCGAATCGACTGAATCTATTTAGAAAACAAAAGTTTTCCAAGAATTTGAACAAATGTTTCGTTCTATTCATAATTTTACTTAGTGCTTTTAAAAATATTTCTATACCTATATGCATGCATAAAGTGCACTTAAGTTAGCATATTATATTTCAGACTTTAGTCGTAAAAATTCAACGCCAACGTTAATGAACCTTTAGGTATTCGTATTGTATGAAGTTGTAATAAACGTGCATAATATTTTTCTAGTTGGTGAACGAACAATCGCGGATTGAAACGTTTGACTTTTGAGTAGGTGGGAACTTACACTCTGAAGTATTTCTGCAAAGCCATTATAATTTTATAACAGCTTTACAATTGGAATTGGAAATTTGTTGTTAACTTCGAACACATTGTATGTTATTCATTCATGAGACTTTTGAACAAAATAAACTATTTCTAGATATTATCATCAATAAACTTGTTGTAGATTACTCAATTTATTTTTGTTTGTGCACTTTATTCCATAACTAACGAATATAACTAATCAATATTGAAACTTTTATAGAATATGTGGGCGTTGTTGCCATTTTTGTTTTGTTTTGTTAGTAATATTTTCTCAGAAACAGTTTGTTTTGGTTGTTAAGTTAGGTTACGGAAATTAAGTGCAGCGCAGATTATTTTTTGCTTGCGCGATCACAATTTTATAAATATAAATTAAGCGTCGAATTGGACCCCAACACTTTAATTTACTACAAAAGTGTCATAAATATTGAAGTATTATACGTATTATGAAAAGAAA
>JARJEB010012447.1:0-30652 GCA_030264535.1 Liometoxenus newtonarum | reverse complement strand
TGACCTGTGCGCTTGCGCACTATCAGATTTTAAAACTTAAGAACAACATTTTTTGCCTTTCAGTCGGCTTAAATTCGTATTGCTGCCTCCATATTTATATGCTCTAAGATACGTTATGTATTATTCACATCAGAGTGCAATTTGATGACCTTGAAAACTGAACAAGAACTTGTTCAATTCTCGGAAGAAAAAGTGATAATGTGAAGGCACACTTTATCAAAGTTGTTGTTCATTATGAAGCATGCTCGGAAACTTCATGAAAATGTATCGGGATCATATCGGGATGGTCTCGTAAAATGTTTTTAGGATTAGGTTAAGCGATGTGAAATATGATATTATGGTCCGAATTACGCTCGTATCCGTTCAGAAACCCTTGAGTGAAGAGTGCGCTCTCAGGACCAAAAACCGAATTACTCTGCAAAAATCGTTCTACCCGGAGAGAGTACTTCCTGAACGCTCTCGTTTATTAAATGGAAAACGCTATAGAGCTGTCCTCGAAAGCGCCCATTTTGCCTGTCATTCGAGCTGCCATTTTGTTAAACATAACCAAACACCAAACCCAAACCGAACCTGTCCAAATCAAAGTACAATAAAGTTGTTGAAATCTTCGCGAAAAACACATTCGATGCAGTATTTTGAAGTGCTGTTGTTTAGTTTTAGAAGGCACGAATCTTATCATCAATAATATTAAGATTTTCACGACAAGAAGAGGTATCAATCATGTCATCCTCAAAACCAGATTTTCCATTAGAAGCCGTAAATGTAAATGGTCCAAGCTATCTTAAACAAGCACTCTTGAGTTGCACAGATCCTTTAAAGGCAATTGAACAATTTCAAGTAAGTTAGCAAACCAAACAATTTATTTTAAAATACAAGCATGAGTGAAATGCCTTGGAATGATACCATTTTATTTTTCAGTTAACAAATGGCATTTTGTTGCCTTCATTACGACCAATGCTTCCATTACTCGACTTACATGGAATGCGACGTTTAGACTTCCACACATCAGTAGTAGAAGAATTAAGAGAAAAATTAATTACTCATATTAATGAAATAGGACTCAAAACGGGCACAGAAAGAGATAAAAAACTCAACGAATTATTAGTAAAAAGCTTTCCAGTTGTTAAAGTTAAATCATTAAGACCAATTGTCATGTGCATACTAAGAAATATTCCAACTATTGAAGACAAGTACTTGAAAGTATTGGTGAGGGATCGAGAACTATATGAAGATACGGATACAGAAGTGAAGCGGCAAATATGGAAAGATAATCAATCGTTGTTTGGTGATGAAGTCTCACCGCTATTAAGTCAATATATTGCTGAAAAGGAAAATATTTTATTTGATCATCAAAACAATAGTACTCAATTCTTTGGGCCATCGCCGAAAGTTCGAAGACAAGGTGAGGTTGTCCAGAAGTTAGCTCACATGATCGGCAATAGTGTGAAATTGTATGATATGGTATTACAATTTTTGAGAACACTCTTTTTAAGAACTCGAAATGTTCATTATTGCACACTGAGAGCGGAACTATTAATGGCCTTGCATGATTTGGAAGTCCAAGATATCATTTCGGTTGATCCCTGTCATAAATTCACTTGGTGCTTGGATGCCTGTATCAGAGAGAAAAACGTAGATATAAAACGTTCAAGGGAGTTGCAGGGATTCTTGGATAACGTGAAGCGAGGACAGGAACAAGTCTTAGGTGACTTATCAATGACTTTGTGCGATCCGTACGCTATTAACTTTTTGGCTACGTCTGCAATTAAAATTCTGCAAATATTAATAAACAATGATGGCATGCCTAGAGACAATCCGATTCTGATTCTTTTACTGCGAATGCTAGCATTAGGCCTTTCTGCATGGGTCATGATTGATTCGCAGGATTTCAAAGAACCCAAACTCGACAGTCAAATCATAACAAAGTTTATTCCAGCATTAATGTCTTTGATGGTTGATGATCAAGTGCGTGTGCTCTCATCAAAATTACCACATGACGAAAGAGAAGCGGCTATCACTTTGATCGAGCATACTGGACCTGTCCCCGATGCAGTCGAAGCTTATATACAGGAGAGTCATGTTGCTAGTATTCTTGCCATGTATTACACGATACATGTGGCAAGACTTAAGGATAAAGTTGGCCTTCTTCGTATCTTGACGATACTAGCAAATTGCAAGGACGATCGTGCTTTTGAAGATCCATTTCTACATTCGCTAGTTGCACTGTTGATCCACATGCCTGAGGAATTCACAGCGCCGGCGTTTTGTACCGGTTTATTTGATGAATTTTTCTTTGCTGGTTTGTCCAGGGATAATGTCACAAGACATTTGTTAAAGCTGTTGTGGTATATCCATCCGAAATTGCCTACTAATCGCATTCAAACGTTGATAAAAGCATTACAACCAACACATCAGCATGGCGAAAAGGTGCATATGCTTTATCAATCACTGCAGGAGAAAATAAGCACTCAACAGGAAGAGGAAAATATTCCTGATATGGATATTGATGTTAATTCTCCATTGATGAGTGTACCGACACCGGCGCCTTATCATCAAACTATTTAAATTATCCGGAGCATTATTCTTAAACGTAATTTAGTTTGTAAGTTTCGAACACTATTTTTTTGCTTGTAAACAAGCCGAACACAGAATCAAACACAGTACAAAAATGTACAAAATCTGCCGGTAAACATGAGAAGATGTCATATATTTATGGAGGTACACATGTATAAAAAAGTTATACCAGCTCAGAGTCTATTGAAAAGACTCAATTGAAGCAAAGGTATTATTTGTTTTCTGGTAAGAGCGGAATTTTTCTGCTTGAAACAAAAAACATGACTTATCGTTGAAGGTTCCTGCTCCACTTCAAATTTCATTATTAACATTTCCTTCACATTTTTCGCAATCGTCTCATCGAGAGTATACAGAGCCAAATCGCGTTCCACAAGATCATTATCCACATCTAAACCCATCATTAAAATAGCTTGAGCATTATTTGTTTTAAAAAATAGTTCGATTGCTTGCATTGAATCAGCACGACGTAGATAATTCTTGACTAACATTGGCAAACCTGGAATATAAATCCTTCCAAGTACTTTTAAATCTTTGTATAAAAGTTGTTCGGAGGATAATTGGGATATATTCCTGTGTGCAGTCCAAATTTCATTAAATCGGTTAAGCCGTTGATCAGTATTATTAGGTATTATATTAAGGGCAATCTCCAACTTTTCCGCAATTTCCAAATCCAATGGTTTCACTTTTCCTGCTGATTGCTTATAGGCAATTGTATCAAAAGTTATTACATCTAAAAAAAACTTCTATTTTGAGTGCAATTGTGATTATAATACAGATTATAATTACCATAAAGCATACCAATAACTTTTTTTGAAGTTTCTCTGATTATATCCATACGTCTAGCAATTAATGTACAACAGGAACCTACTATTTCAATTTCTTTGCTCACAGATTCTTCGTAAACTTCTGTAAGATCAACTGGCCTATGATCAATAATCTCGACAATGGAATTCTTCAAGAATTTATCACTTTGTGATACTACGTGGTGGTCAACTAAAGTTACACTTAATTTGCATTGATTTTGAAGAGTTTCCATATAAATTGTATCGCTAGAAATTATTATATCACCTAAACTGTTAAGCTAATCTATTAAATAATGGAAGTGGCTAATCATAGGGGCGCCCCGTTGTTTAAGCTCGTAAAACCTAATCGTCGGGGCATTCATGCGCACGAGTATTCCGGAGCGCCCGTGTCTTATGGTTGGAAGCTAATCGTCTGGGCATCTATACGCACCATACACCCACCTCATATTATACATTCGTTCAGTCAAACCGCGATTTAATATTTGGTGTTGTGTTTTGTTATTAGAGTGAGGGTGGCCTCAGGTGTGGAACTCATGAAGGATAGAATTATAAGCGTAGAACTACAGCGGAAACTATAGCATCGGTCTGCCGTCCAAATAATTAAACGCTGCCGACGTTGCTGCACTTCAAGGATCGAACGACATACGGTTTATTCTAGGTGCTATGGGCTATAGGTTTCCGTTTCCACCCGGTCACGGGCAGACACGGAACCCTAAAGCGCCCCTACCGCCGCGCGTGCGCACGAACGCCCGGACGATTAGTTTTACGAGCTTAAACGACGGGGCGCCCCGACGATTAGACAATAGACACTTCCTCAAATAATTACCGAAAAATTAACCAGTCCAGAAGAATATGATACTTATTTAAAATATAAATATTTTCTACGCGGATAGAAAATAAACTTTTCGTCATGTTAATAATCGGTGCGACTAAAACGTTTTTGTTTTCTTCTAAAGTTGAATAGTAGTATGCCAACGTTAGTGTTGCTACCATTGAATCTAAATCGCAACTTTCGTTCCCTAATATGGCTTTTACTGCAATACCTGGATTTATGTAATTCTGGAATTCAAGAATTTATGGTAAATAGACACATATCTTATTTCGGTAAAAGTACTTACAATTTTTTTACTGGTATTTTCTAAATATTCCAAAAATTTTGGCATTTTGTGTTGGTTTATGAAATTCACCCCTCTGATACTTCGATTGTCCTGAAATTTGCTGCAGTGGTAGATTTTTGGCAGAAAAAAAAATCTCAAAGAATTATGCACGGCTGGTAAGTATCTTTATTTTTATGTTCCAGTTATCACTCGAATTATCATCTTGGTTATCGTGGTTAAAAAAGTAAGGTTAACAACTACTAGGGGTGCGTTCTAAATTCCGACGCTGTCATTTATTAGGGGTGCATTCGTTTTAACGCTCGCTCTAACGAGTGTCAAGCAACGCAAGGAGCAGGCCGGCAAACATTTGGGCTCATTCGTAAGACGAAGCGGCTACTTAGCGGCTGGAATGATAGCGGTTCGGTGACTTACGAATGCACGAAAATGGGCACGAAATGGTACGAAACAACCCGAAACCCCTGTAACACTTCTTAACTTAACACAAAGGTAGACAATACTTCGATTCTATTATTCTGTTTCAATATTGGGCTCATTTGTAAGAGGTAGCTGTTGGCCAACTTCTACGGATTTCCTTACGAATGCATTCGCTACATCTCCGCTAGATTAGTAGCTGCTATGAGCGGTCGGCCATGTTTTCTAGCTCATTTGAAATTGATTTCCAAAATACATACATAGCGTTTATTTTACAATCGAACATAGCATGTAGCATATGATATGTTCCCAGCTATAATAACGAGTCAAACTCATGGCAGTGGAGATGCACGATCAATAATCAATTGTTATCGTGTTGTGTCGTCGTCCGTCCCACATCCCCACTCTCTCCCCGTCCGTCGGTATGTGTGTTAGCTGCGAAAATGGCACATGCTATGTCCCACGGTAAAATAAACGCACGGTATGTTTCTGATGCCAGCGCCTTCTTACCCATTTTAAATTTTTATTTTTCGCGAATTAACTGCTATTAACCAGGTGGACAAATAAATGATCAATATGGCTGCAGTTCTTAATACAAGGATTCACAGTAGGGTTCGCTAGTGTCGATCTAGAAATTAATAGGCTACTCATGTGGGCCTCTCTAAAGATGATGGATTATAGGCAGTTATGAAAACAATAAGCAAATTTTCGCAAAATAACCGCTATTGACCAGGTTATTGTAGCGACTGGTTACATCTGGTTATCCCCAACTATTTGGTTAATCGTATATCACGCAAATGAAGTGGTTACAGTTCTGTTATATTTTTCGGTCAATTTTTTTTTGTTTTTAAGACTTCCAGTCGACCTCGTAGTCGCCTATTTCAAGATTAGTTATGCTTTCAAACATCTGTGATTGCGACGCTTTTTAAATTTTGTATTGACACTTAATGTTCGGTAACGTGGTTATAAGAATCTATAACCAGGTTAAAAGACTGTAGGGGAACTTTCGGTACGGCCGGTACGGCTTATAACCAGTTTCGCGAAAACGGATTGGTTTGAACCAAATTTAACCGGTTATGATTGGTTACGTCGCGAAAAATCTCTTTATGATGAAAACTGATCGGAACATAGTGTTCGGATCATTTGCATCACCAGGTGCGTCCCTTTTATAAGCTTTATCAACTCTACCCGAACGCACTCAAGGTATTCGATCACTCATCGGATCAGTTTTCGAAAAATTTTGCGAATATTCGGAAATCGCAGTTTTCAAGTGTTCATGAAATTATTGGTTCTCACTGCAAATAGATTAGCAATATAATTCTTACTTTAAAACGGGTGGGGTAAACACATAGGTTTTTTAAAAATTGCGAATATTCGCAAAAAGTAGGAATTTTGGTGGACATAATGCATAAGAGGAACTGAAAATGCAATAGTCCAAATCCATGTGGTGGAGTGAAATAAAGATATATTTGTCTACAAATGACAAATCAGCTGTTCTGAATTGCCTCAACTTATTTGATTTCCATTTCAGCTTTGAGTGAAAAAGTGTAATGCCTTGATTACACGTAACGAGTACAGTGGCGAGACCGTGTTCTCAGCAGGGTGGTTCGTTGGTACAAACATATTACCTAGCGCTCGCCGTTTCTATTTACTAGATCGAGTGCTCAACGCCCTCCACCGACCGAGTGACATTTTGCTGTCTCGCTACTATAATCGTCACGTGCAATCAAGGCATAACACAACCTCTGTTAAGGTCATCTCATTTCTCATGAAGAACGTCGTACCGAGGAACGTCACTATTCATCAAAAATGAATTTCCTTTTAAAAAGTACAACTAATTTACTCAATGCATCTGTGTGCAGTCTTGCTGGTAATAGATTTAAAATTACATTATAGATTCGGAAACTTAAAAAATGTCTTCTCTTAGTTATATCTCGAAATGCAAGTAAAAAAACAGGTGGAAGTACACGTAACAACAGCCCCAAGAGTCGACCGAAACATCGCGGCTGGAAACGACATGATGGACATATCGTTACCGAAGGCACAATTTTAGTTCTACAAAGGACTCTCCGTTTTCACCCTGGATTAAATGTAGGTTTTGGCCGCAATGGCACTCTATTTGCAATGGTTCCTGGCAAAGTAATGATCACTTGTGAAAAGGTTGATCTGAACTGGGATCATACCTGGGTGCAGAGATGTTATGGTCAGCGAGAAGGTGATTTTTATAAGAAATATTTCAATGTTGTACCAGAAAAACAACATATGAATTTCAAACTTATAGATCAGATTTAATCATGTCATGTCATTGATCAATCCAATTAATAGTAATGTAATTAATTATACTGTTTTCTAGACTACTTAAAAGGCCTTTCTTTTTCACTGCGGTACACATCCTTCCCAAGGCAATCAATTCAGTAGGATAGAGTTTTTCATCATTATCTAAACATCTCACAACGTAGTGAGCATGATACATAATTGGATCACCAATATACACTAAAAAATCGCCGCCAAACTTGGCCCCGGATGTAATGTAGTAGTTTTGATGCCATAGATCTTTGAATGTTTCATATTTCACTACCGATGTTTGCTTCAAAAGGACATTCTTGTCGATTAATTTAAAAGTTTCTAAAAGTAACGTAGCAATTTTTAGTTCTAATGTCGGAAATAATCAACTATAAAACCATTACCTTTGTTAAATTTGTGTAAAATTAATGGCCAAATCATATTGGTTTGATTTATTTCAACTTTATTTACTTCATCACGCAATATTTCTTCTTTGGTACTTTTATCACCCTTTTTTCTCTTTCCAGATACAATTTTATCCATATAAAATTCAACTTGTTTATGTCTAATTTGTTTATACTGTTTTAATTCAATTTCTACTAAATCCTGCATGAATTTCTCAAGCTCCTCCTTTGTGGTTGTGGATTCTTCACAAGTTACCAATTTTCCTATTTGTTCATCAATTAATAAAAGTGCTTCTTCGGGCAGTAATTTTAATGGTAGCACTGCAATTATTGTTTAATTAATATAAAATATTTTCGTATTTAATATGGACAAAAGTACCCGATACATATTGTGTAGAACCATATAATTCGCCTACTATCCTGTACTTTTTCCTTAATACTTCCCAGTCTAAACACAAGGAAACAATTTATAATAACAATCAATTATTTATTTTAAAAACTAGATTATTATTAATACCTTCAATATTGTACACAAAAGTAGAGTCGTTATGATATATTAAATCTATCATTTTAATTTACATGCAAAATTACTGAATTTTTATTGTGTTGGCTTTCGAATTTGTAAAAATTCGAGTAAAAAATTACAAATTTTTGAGAGAAAGTCGAGGAGAGTGGTTTAGGTTATCTGAGGCAAAATGAGGCGCGTTCTAGGTACCGGCGAACAGGGAACCGCCCATTTTTATATTTGGAATTTTCACTTGCGTCTAGCGAGAGGATGGCATCAGCCAATCACAATAGAGTTCCAGAACGTGCTCATTAAGTTGCCTACCTATGGTCTTATGATCCAAACTAAAGAAAGAAAAATACTCCTCCCGTACTTTTACCCTTATAATTCTACCCTTCAGTTGTCCTACCAATAATTTTCAATAACCCTCACGGGTTATTTTTTAATTGCCAGTTACGGTGGCCACCGGCCAGACAAAAACACTATGTAAACAATTTTGAAAAGGGGTATGTATGGCTTAGATGCATGTTTCGTCTCTTCTTCACTTGGATTTACGTCTATAGGTTTCACTGCGTCGCACTTACGGATAGGACTCTTTTGTGATTGGCTGATGCCATCCTGTCGCTAGATGCAAGTGAATTTTCAGAGTTCCAAATGGGAAGGTTATTAGCCGGATATTTGCCCCGCCCCACCCCCTTTGCCGTGAATCAGAGCTAGTTTTCGAGCTTGAATGTTCACGCATGAGCAGGTTGTTATGAAGTTGGTTAGAAACGCGGGAAAATCATAAACATAACCATCTAAAGCTAAACTAAACTGGTTCCGTCCAAAGAAATTTATCTGCCTGAGTAAGTATACTAAAAGGAAATTAAATAATAGGTGAAATCTTTAGAAAAATTTTATTTATCAAAAGGCGCGCACAGTGCTTGATGAAATGAGTAGATTTGTTCAAGTAAAAGGTTCCGAACTGTCCAGAGTGGAACGTGTAACTGTTCGGAACATTTTACTCATAATATCGAAAGCGCCTTATGTGACGTGCTCAGGCTAAACCAGAAGTTTGCCCGAACGCACCTCTAGTAGCTCTAGGAGTTGACATTTTTGACATGATTTGACGTTTAAAAAATATTAGGTTATATTTCCTTTTACGCGAGCTTAAACGGTGAATTCGTCAGAGAATTCGTGTAGCTACAGAATTTACTCAATATAACTTGATAATTTAACATTATAATAAATTATGAGTGAAGAAGTTCATCGTAGACTGCAAACTGAGGTTGACAACTTCAAGCTATCGCAAAAAGGTAATTTGGTTATAAATCTTGCATTTTATGGCATCTATTAACTCGCAACTATTAATTTCTAGAATTACAAAGAGTTATTGCTACCAGGCAACAACTTGATGGTCAATTAAACGAAAACAAAGTTGTCAAGGATGAACTCAATTTATTAAAATCTGAAGCCGTTGTCTTCAAATCAATGGGACCCATCTTAATCAAAACTGAGCTCAGAGAAGCAAAGCAAAATGTTTCTAAACGTATTGATTTTATTACAAAGGAATTGGATCGGGTCGACATACAAATTGAAGGACTTGAGAAGAAGCAGGAAGGATTCAGAACAAATATTCAAAATCTCCAACAACAATTTCAACAATCTCAAGTCAAAGCTGCAATGAAAGCATAATTGTGTAATTATTTTATATTTGATTTGATTCATTTAACATGTAATGCATATTTATCACCAGTTCGAATGCCACTACTAAAGTTCTAATTAGATTGCAAGTGAAAGTGGTTTACTTAATATCACATAATAAGGCTACTCCCCTAAGTGTCCAATGTCTTGGATTGTGATCGGTTTCAAAGTCAATGGAACCAACATATTTCTGGTCGGTGCGTTGTGGTTTTCTATAAATTGGACATTCGTATAATTTCGGGTCTTTCCCAGCAGTTGTATTTATAGCATATATGTAGATTACTGGCATTTGTTCGTATAGGACTTTTATTCTGCTTTCAATTAATTTCCCGCTTTTTCTGTCTAGACTTGCTCCTTCTAGAAACAATCCGTGGACATAAACACCTTCAACGGGACTTTCTTTAATGTCTTCTTTGTTGTGCTTTGTAATTTGATTCTGTAGTACTACAGAATCAAGTGCCCAACCTTTATGGGCTCTTGTGACATCCTGTAATAAATATTGGTTTACTACAGTGTGTACTGTGATAGCATTATAAATAAGAAAAATCAAATAGATTAGTATTCCAAGAAACATATTATATTCAAGTGTTAATTTCTTGATTCGATTTCAAAGTTAGTTTCAGTATTATCGCTCAATTATTAAAATGTGTATTCTGTGATTCTGAGCGTCCTATAGCGCCACGAATCAATTTCTGAGCGCTAACTTCTCCAAAGAGCGCCTAGGCGTCCAACACGAATAGGTACAGCCTAAATAACACGCTGAGCAAGTATCTCACGGAAATTTAAAACTTCCATAGTGGAATGCACTATTATTAAATTTTTCAAATGTATAATGTTTTTCCAATTACTTGTCTCATAGCTGTTAAAAATCCTTGAGGATTGAAGAAACCAGTCATCCAAAATGCATTCGGTCTTCCTTTGTCGCACCAATTTCTAAATTGAATATCACGTTCCAGTAATTCTGTATACCAGAAACCAAGAGTTGCTGATTCCCATGATACCTGTACGTGAATATACTAGTGGTTAATGTATTGCGCAACCATATACTGAGTGTTCTATGCAAACAATAGGTTGGCTGGTCGTGTTCAGCGCTGCCAACGTTAACTAATACGCGCGAATTTTGAACATAAAATCTAATTTTGATTGAGATGTTCTTTGTTAGCAGGTGATAGGTTTGACCTTTATTTGACCTTCCCAATGACCAGCCGATCGGGATAAAGATAGTCGAAAAAACATACACCTCAAGCACATCAATGGCCATCCCGCGGGATGACTCTTGATGTGCTTGAGGTGTATGTGACGTAGGCATGACGCAACGTGAAGTATCTGGATTGTATCAAACAAATTTCCAGCAAAATTGTTTAATTAGTTATTTTCCGGGGCTCATGTTTTCTTAGAAGCTCTGTATACGTAGTACTACTTTACCTTTAACCAACGTTCCGGTATTCTTGCATCATACATAGCGTCCAAAGCAGTACGCAATCCTTGGCTCATTACGATAGTCCCATCAATAGCCAATTTTAAATCGCATAAAGTATTGTAAACTTCTTTGATGACGTTTTGAATCCTATCGATCTCTTGTCTTAAGAATATGTTCATGGGGAATAGGGGTCCCATTCTAATTAACGCTTCTTTCACATCGAAACTATTATATTGTTTAGGTAGCTTTTCCAGCATATCTTCAGCTAATGAATAGACAATCGATTCACGGGTCTCTCCACCTTGACTTCCACCTTCTTTTGGTTGAACGCTCAAAATTGTATCAAGAATACCTATTAATGAGATACACTTTAATTTAAAAATTGGAAAGATTAGGCTCCTGTAAATATACAGTATGTTTCAATTCAAAATTGCAGTCCGGTACTTCTCAGGTGCTGATAGTAGAAACTTATATGAACTTAAAAGGAAGTACCGGAAATACCGAATCCTGCATTTTTTGCCTTATTATTTCTTAAGGTATGTATAGGTACCTTTAGCACTATTAATTTGATATGTGATATCAGCATTTGCGTGCAAGCCGAATACTTCCGGAGTATCGGTTATCGGTAAACTATTTATGTAATCAATGTATCCTTGTAAGTTTCGCGTCTGTGGAACTTTGTATCCCTTGTAAAATTCAAATCCAGGCCTTAATAGGACGTCACAAAACCACACCTAAGAAATAAACAATGCATTTAATCGTAATAAGTTCTTGCACAGTGACCAATAAATTTACTTGCGTAAATGTCGTTAGTAATCTTTTATCAAAATCATCAGTCACTCTCCCCCCATATTGAACCTCTCCTAACATATAACAAATCGTAGGCCATGAAACTCCTTTTTTCGGGTCCATATCATCCAAGTGATTTTGTATAAATTGGACGCTAGCAGCAAAGTCAGCCTGATTAAATTCATAAGGTACGTTCCAGCCCAATGGTCCAAATTTTCGACGTTCTTGTACTACTGTATGAATAAATGCAACTGCGTAGAGTAATGGTGGCCATTGATATTGCGAAGAGTAATCTAAGTAATCCTGCGTTATACTTTGGTAAGTCCGTTTCATGCTTGCACGAATTCCTTGTGGCGGTTCATTTGTGAACTTAATTGCCATTTGGAGCAAACCAATAGGAAATTGTTCATGCACCTCAGTAGTTAACCAAATTCTAAAAGTTTCATGAATGGCTTCCGTATCAACTACCATCGTCATCACATCAGTTGCAAATGGCAACGACAAGTGTATATTTTGGAGTAACACCCAGCCACCTTCTGCCATTGACGTCTCTATCATGTCTCTGGCCACAACTTCTTGTCCCTGTCCCATGGATACTGCTTTTAATGCTGCAAAGTAATTAGCTTTCAAATTAATTCTGTAAAGGACATTTACACTATACAGGGTGATTTATTTAACCCGTCGATTAAAAGTTTGCAGACTTTCTATTATGGTAAAAATCTGCAAAAAATAGGATAGGCCTTAGACAACCTGAACTCTTTATGTAAATTATTTTCAAATTGATTATACTTCCGTTATACCGGCAGTCGACACCCATATATTGTTACATTTTCGGAAAGACCCACCGATAGGGTATTTCTTGTTATTTCCGCTTTAAAGTGTAAAAGTGCGAATATCATTGTGATGGCTTATCGGACGGAGTTATAACTGGCTTTTTTCCAATTCCGATTTGAGTTGATAGTTTTGAAACTATAACACTTATAACACGAACGCCATTTTATTAAATGGCACCCCTATAATTTTATTAAGGGATCTGATAGTGATAGATAATTCAATTCTCCACATTTCATATGTAACACTTCCTATACCCATCTTTCATAGTTTAGGACTTATTTTAATTTATCCGGATTTTTAGGTCAGTTTCCGTTATTCGTTGCCATCACATAGCTGTTTTGTTGTAGCCATGGTGAAAATTAGCAAATGCACTTGAATTTTAAACGAAAATGCACTTTACATAATTAAACAACAATGTAACCTTCAGTGCCTTTCTCTTTTTACATATCGTTAACAAGAGGAAATAAAGCACGTTGTAAACACACACACACACACACACACACACACACACACACACACACACACACACACACACATTTACTGCGTGCTACCATAAACTTACAAAACGAGACGACGTCGCCGGCTTCACTCCGGTGTTTTCCGGAAGTCGGAAACATTTCGTAAGTTTATTTCTTCTTTATTGTCACAGCGTCGGCTACGTCTCAAGATGACGAACATGCTGTGTGTCATCATCCGCGCGACAGCGCATGGATATGATGAACACACACACAATGCACTTTATAGTTTTTTGATCACACCTACTTCTTACCTACCTATTTCTTTAGTTTTAGCCAAGTGTGTAATCTGCGGTGAGGGGTCCGAACCTATTGATAAAATACAAATAAGTGGACTTCTAGGGTCTGATTCCAACCATGTAACTTCCAAATCCAAAATACAAGCTTCTCCGTATTGAGTTCCTAATGAATCTGTAAAAATTGCATATTATTAATAATGTAAATATAAAAATCAATTGCAGGAATAAACAAACCCATTATGTATTTTCTAGCTTGCGAAACTGTACGGTCAGGACTCCAGCTTCTAATTAAAAGCAATTTTCTAAAAACATCGAGGGATTTTTCATATCCACATGGAAGCAATTCCTGTTCAGGTCTTTCTTTTTCATACCAAATTCTCCAATCCTTTTCGTTATCAGTTATCTAAAATTTTATTTTACATTAATGTGAATGATTGAAATAAAAAGTTCATATTTAGATACATCGTTCAAAATTTCTTGAAAACTTTCCAGTTTATTAATTTCGACTAAATTCAACCAAGTAATGTCCAAAATCCATCTGTATGGTTTTGGCACCACAGCATTCAAATCCAGTGATGCACCGCCTTTTATAAAAGCCAAAAATTCTTCGTGGGTTATCACGTTGTTCTGTAAATCAATCTTCATTGCCATCATTAGAGTAAATAAGGCTTTGTGCTTTTCGTAAAGACTTCTCTGTGTAAATTTCCAGACTTCATATGTTAGATATTTTAATATGATTTCAATTCTTCCATCTGTATCGGAACTCTTTTCCGACTTAGTAATAGAATTGTCAAATATATTTAAGAATTGTTTCAGAGAATTTTGATACATCACATTTACATTACTCATTTCAACTATCAAAAAATACAGAATCGATCCACGTGCTGCCACTGATCGAAATTCTTCACGTGCCGTGTTTATCTTCCTCTCAGTATGTACGGACACCGAAAGCTTTTCATTAACTTCTTCAGCTGTTGTTTTTGTTACTTGTAGTACATTGATTAGTTCTTCATCATCCACTAATGATCCTTGCGTTGAATTTAAGCGACCTAGCAAATTAGTCTCCAAATCTTTCATGCGTTTCTGATTTTGCATCACACTTTCGAATAAAGCCACCCTTTCTGCCTCCAAGTCGGATTTTTCCATTAGTATAACTCGTCCTAATAACTGATCTTCAAGACCTGGAATAATATAAATATATTCGAATTATTTTTTAGAAACTCATGTAATTATGAGACCTAATCTTGTAACAGTAAAATCAATAATCGCAGTTTTAGCACTAATCTCAGGTGAGTAGGGTGGATTAGGCAATTTCGTTGTTATATAGAGCATAAATCCCTTCATAACATCACATTCTTTATCTCCAACTATGACTTTTTCAATTGAACCAGACTTTATAAAATTCTTTTCCAAAACATTATCAATAACCGGATCCAAATCAACATCAATGTCTTCTATCAGTAACGGCCTTCCTGCAGTTAGAAAGTGATTTAATAGGTACATAGTTGTTGAAATGTGATAAGTTTAGATTTACCCAATGAAAGACAATCTTCCAAATGCGATCGAAAATATTTATGGTTTAACGAAGTAATTTGCAAGTTATTATTACTTTCTTTGTTTTTAATCCACATTTTTCCCTGGGTTTGAGGATCTATTAACAAAGGATATGATCTTGATTTTGTAACGATCAATGCATTTTGCACCGAAAGTTCGTCATTAGGTAATCCTTGCAAAGTCCATTCAGACACGGTTGCGCTTTCTACTAACATGTTAGTAATATTTAAATTCTTTGTGAAAGGTATTACTTTGCTTTGCAAAATGTCCATCCAAGTGCTCACTAAATTAGCACGAAATTCTTGATTGTAAGGACCACAGTAGGAAAGAAATCCAGTGGCTAATACTACATCTCCAACAAGTCGCCCTGTTTTGATCCAAATTAACCTAGATTATTTCTTACTTCAGCAGAATAATTATTAATTACGTTACCTAATTGTTCTTTATATTCTTTACTCTGCATCGTCCAACGAATCTTTTCACCACCTAAACCATTGATTAAGGCAGTTGCTGTATTCATTTTCCTCAAACAATTATTAGCGGCATCAGTTAATCTTTGTTTTTCCATAACCGCCGAGTCGTACTGCTCCTTAACTGCCGTTAATGATTGTTCTCGTTCTTCAAGTTCTCTTTCCGCATTTGCCAAATCATCCATTGCAAGTTTCAAGCGTGCTTCTTGTAACCTTAGATTTGATTTTAAGGGTAACACTTCTTTATTAACACTGTGAAAGAATGACATTGCTTTGGTCCACGATAAGAGACCTGCAACATCACCGCAGACATGTTTTGCTGTATCCATATTGTAATCTTCCATGTTGAAATAGGGTTCTAGAAGGTCGACCATTTCTTCATTGATTAAATCTTTTGGATAATTTTGTAATTGAAGTAGAAATGTTGCTGATGCCATAAGCTATAAAATAATTTAATTTTGCAAGTTATTCATTAATATATAATTTTTGAGTGTTTGTAGGTTTCTTTTTCTTGTGAATACTTATTTTGTTGGAAAAGTTAACTCTGTCGATGGGGATCGAACCCGCAACCTACAGCATATCTAGTGCCAGCTTTACCAAGTGCCAGCTTTGCGAAGGAGTCGATGTCATCGTCGGTGTTAATTCTTCCTATGATAATAACAGACGACGACAACGACTCCTTCGTAGCTCAATTGGTAGAGCTGGCACTGGATATGCTGTAGGTTACGGGTTCGATCGCCACGCAATCTACGGCATATCTGGTGCCAGCTCTACCAAGTGAGCTACGAAGGAGTCGATGTCATCGTCGGTGTTAATTCTTCCTATTATAATAACAGACGACGACAGCGACTCCTTCGTAGCTCAATTGGTAGAGTTGGCGCTGGATATGCTGCTCGCCGCGCAATCTACAGCATAGCTAGTGCCAGCTCTATCACTCAACAATTATATAAAAATCTATTTCTTATAATGGAACACAAAAACGCCAGTGGTGATTAATACAGTGGTGATTAATACTTTAAGAGATTCTGCCCATGATGGTTTTGGGGATGGAGCAGCTGGATCAGAAATAACAGCATGCAACCTTCGTTGGAATAAAATAAGAACGCTGTCCATGATCCTCATGATTAAATGTGGTGGCCTGCCCAATTTTCTTACAGTTGCTACAAGTTATAAAGTAAGTAAAAAAGAGCTCAAAACTGATAAAAGAATTTTTTACCGATATGAGCTGGCTTAATAGTATTCAAGGCAGATTCGGCTTCTTCAAGAGCTGGTTTGGCAGCTTCTAATTTTTCTTCAGCAATTGCTTTTTCAATTTCAATTTGTTCTACTAAAGCTTCTGCCTTCTCCTTAACAATTTGCACTTGATTCTTAACCTGCTCCGCTTGCATTGCTCTTTCAGTAACTTCTGTCAAAACCTTTTCGGCCCGTTTGGATGCTTCAGCTAATTCTTCTTCCATTACAGCCAAGTCCTTCTTTAATAAACCTACTGAAATGCTCGCCTCAGCAAGCTTCTCTAATCCTGTATCCATCCTCAATGCTCCATTACTTAATTCGTCTTTTGTGCAACTGTAAATACCCTTGTAACCAGCAATAAAGTTTAAATAACTTTTCGGTGTCACGTGAGTTGCCCTTCTGAATCGCTGGAAATATTCTGCACTAGTTGTAGCTACTTCATCTTGTATACCTCCAAGAGCATTAACAAGTTCTATTTTTACAGAGTCTGTGCATTCAATTTTAAAATCGGATAGAAAGTGCTGTGCTACCGATACCAGAGCGTCCTTAGGCCAGGGTTGAAACCAATCAATTGTGCATCCAGTAATAAGAGCTGGGAATCTTAATGCTCTAATGCGGAATTTTTCTCCTACTGGTGAGAAACAGAATACAACATGCAGATTTTGAACTGTGCGATTCATAAAGTATTCCATAATGACTTCATGATTTAGGACACGTTTTGGATTTTCTCTTCGCATGATTGGAGACAATTCTTGTATGATCTCCGCTTGTTCATCTTTGTTATACAAATTTGAAATAACCCCACAGGATAAAATATTATTTAAATATTCCAAGAATCCTTCTTCCTTAATATCTAAATCAGTGAAAATAAATGTTGTCCCTTTACCCTGACAACCGCAGGACCTATACAGAACTTTCAAATCTTCTAAGAAGTTTCCAATATTATACGATCGAGTCAAGCTGATTTGGAACGATTTATATCCAGCAATAAATGATGACAATTTAGTCAATGATTGTTTACCGCTTCCACCAACACCAACCAACATTACATTTCCGCGAGGATGTCTTATTACTCTTGAGATCTTCACTAAATGTAACATCGCATCCGGGAAGAATACCAAATCCATTCCTGCCCCACGCACCATTTCGTTAAACTGAGCCAGGAACATTTCCAGCCTGTCTCGAAGTTCCTTGTCATCCGATACTGGTTCATATACTTTGGGTAACTCCATGTCAGCATCTTCTCCTTCTTCACCTGTTGGTTCGGGCGCATCTCTCATGAAGTCAACAAAAACCGGTGATGGTTCTGCTTTGATTTTGCATTCAGTACCCAATTCCGCTTCCACAAGATCTAATAAAGATTGGTCAAACCATGTTTTATCATCAATTGAGGTAAATCTATCAGAAAACACCCTGGTGCATTCATGTTTCCATAAAATCAGCAGACAAGCTTCGGATTCTATGACAGTTGGTAAGGTGCCAACCATTCCTTGCCAAATTCTTGATAGATCTCGTAAGCTAAACACGTAATGAAATTTTGCAGGAGTTGGTAATAGTTTTTCTCTAGTTCTTCGCCATAATAATCTGGTCAGTGGAACCAGTCTCTTAACAATACTTCTAACTTCAGTGGAAAATCCACGCTTTAGATTATAATGTCCTTGACCAATTACACCGAATATTTTATCAATGCTTTGGTCAGTTGGCATGCAACAATTAAAAACATTAAACTGACGTTTTAACCGTGAAGGTATATCATTTCTGCCTCCGCCTGGTTGACTCATTGCTGCTGCGAAATGTACATCCGTAATGCTTGTAAATTCTCCTGGTTTCTCTAGACTGTAAAAACCACCCATATCGATGGTTTGGCGTAGAATTTCATTGGTAACCTGATCGCCCCAACAATTAATTTCCGGTAAATTAATATCATCAATGAAAACAATCATCTTCTTGCCACCAGATGGACCAAATATGCTCCCCATGCGTTTCTCCACATAACTTTCAATTGTCTTTTGGAACTGATATGGTGTGGTTGCACTGGAAAAATTAAATGATCTATGAAGATACTGATCAGGGTTGCAACTCTTCATGAACGATTTCATGATGACAGTTTTTGCCGAACCTTGTTCCCCAATGAGCATGACTCGTTTATCTTGTTTAACGATACAATTAATTAAATAATTTATTCTGACGTTATCTATAATAGGTACTAGAATAGTTGCAAAATCCGGTGTGGCTAATTCTGGATAAACATAATTGGTAACCCGATTTGTCCATGGTTCCCATTCTCCTTCATTCGTTACGACGTAATCGAATATTGTATCTGGATTTTTTGGATTTATTGTTGGGACATCCAAATTATAATTATCTCTTAGATAGTGGTCGAATTTCTGTCGATCATTATTTTCCAAGAATGCACCCATACCCCAAGTTATCGCAAACACATAAATTTTGCTGAGATGCTCCTCGGTAAATATTTTTATTATTTCCTTAACTTGCGTTTCTTCTCCAAGATCATCGTCGATGTCAACCTCCGGCTTTTGAATTTCTTCTTCTACCTCCTCAGGTTGCATAGGTATTAATCCTTCTAACAAGCACAATATTTGCTGTATTATGTTGCACTGTAAAACATTCATCACTAAATTTAAATTTTGTGTACACCACGCAGAAATCCCCGGAAACGTATCTTCAAACAACTGCTCAAATAAATCTCTTTCTCTTTCATTTCTTTTCTTCAACCATGCTGTCGCAACTGGTTTCCAATTCAGTCCAGATGAACTCATATAAACCATACCGTTCCGTGACACTGTAGCGGGCGATGCATTATCTATATTATGTGGTTCAAACATGATTTTGCAAGTTGGTGCCATTGATAGTCGATCGCCGTTTGCCAAAGTTAGTGTTTTATTATCATCGAGGACTGAATTTAAATTCTCTATCCATATAGAGTCAACAGGACCATCTAGTATAATCCACACGTTATCGCCAGGTTTTAGTTTCAGTGTTTTGCGCCATAATGCAGAAAATATGCCGTCAGTCCAATCATTTGTGGCAACATCGAGGCGTCCAAACATCTGTGCTGCTGTTATTGCTTTAGGGTTCATTCGCATTTCTCTAAAAATTGAAAAAATGACAAGCTGAATGATTCAATTTTAGGAAATTTGTGAATACCTGTGGTAGTAACCCATCAGTGTCAAAGATCGCATTAAAATTTGAAGGCAAGTCGTTTTTCCTGCTCCTGATGGTCCTAATGTCATTATTCCATGACGAACTCTTTGCGTTTCATATAGCTGAATAAAGAGAATCGAATTATTATTTTGACCAAGGATGTCTTCATAGGAAAAGTTAACTCCTTCCATGGGACTTGGAACCGCAACGTGCAGCTTATCTAGGGCGTTACGGGTTCGAGTCCCGTCGGAAGAGTAGGACTGGTATTGAAGCAATCAAAAACAATAATAAAATAATTATTATTATATGTATACTTGGATTAATTTTAACACCCATGGAGGATGACTAATCAAACCGGCTTTCTCAACTTCCTCATTTATTGCTTGTTCCAATTCTGGATAAGCTGTTTTTTCCAATGCCTGATTTGGGAACAAATCTGCTACTAACGAAATAAATAGAGGTTCATCTTCGTCAATTAATTTTGATAAATTCATATCTCTTAATACACGCATCACTATGGTGCTTTCTGTATCTTTGTTGTTAACACGTTTGGCAGCTCCTAAACTACGAAGGACTGACAGGATGTTTCTCAGACCAAAGTCATAATGTACCTGCAAATTGTTTTTTTTACAACTACACTTTCCGGTATAAATTTACTTGTCATTTACTTGTTTGGTCAATTGCTCTTCACATAATTTGTATAAAGTGTAAAATTTTCGTGCCAACGTAATATTTTCCAAAAAGCCACAACTAGCAAGTTTCACACGGATGATGATTTGTCTATCTGGTACCATCATAGCCACGGTTCTAAATTGAATTTTAAGATTCTCTGGTAGTTCTTTTCTTCCTGCATATCCAGGATTCTAAAAAAAGAATATAAAATCAGCCCTATATTATTAAATAGTTTTGTCATTATTAGTAAACCATAGTAATGAAGATTCCAAATTCTGGACACATCTCAACCAAGTCACCATCAGTGAATACAAAATTTCTCTTCTTCTCTTTTTTAGCTGACAGAACGACAGCAACTTGCTGGGCCGCGACTGATAAGACTGGTAATTCGATTCTATTAAATTCGTCAAAACATCCCCAAGCACCAGATTGAGCTAAACCTTTATAAATTCTGCCCAAACCTCTGTAATCCATTTGGTCTGAGCAATTAAATACAACAACATATTTTGCTAATGTTTTGCCCATATCTTTGACAGTTTCTGTCTTGCCTGTACCCGCTGGTCCACATGGTGCACCTCCCATACTCATTGCGAGTGCTTGTGCTAAAGTTATATAACATCTATCGGTTAATGGTGTAATTACTAATCTATCAGTGCAACCTAAATATTCATTTTGGTATGAGAAAATTACGTCTGTAATTATTATCAATGTCTTGTCTTGTTCTTCTTTGAAATAAAAGCGACATTGTTTGAGCCATTCGAAATCATTTACATGTCTTACATTCAATCGGCACTGAAATAATTATTTTATTCAAAATAAATGTTTGATTTTCAATCTATTACCAAAATATCAAAAATATCTCGCTGATGAACGTGGATTGTAATTAAAGTTTCAAACTTGGTGCGTTCGATCTTTGTTAAATCTCTGGTTGTTTGATCAATTAAAGTGTTCAGTAGTTCGAGGAATTTATTATTTGTCTCGGGCATCATTTTCTTGTCATGTCTTGCTTGCATTAATGCTAATTCGGCGTCCCTTGTCCAAATCATTTGTAAACCCAAGAGACCAATCTGAATTTTGAAAAAGTTATTAAAAGAAATTGTATAGAATAATATTGAGTGAAAACGGGAACACTTCATGCACGAAAGCTAATTTAAACGACGTCGTAACATCTCGTAACACTTTGTACTCAATCGGATCTTCATTGCGCCCCTCAAGGACATATTTAACTCAAGCAGGCTCGCGGTGGTCGAGTGGGTACGATGGTCGCTCACCCGCAGACCATGGGTTCGAATCCCATCCGGACGAAAGTTTCCTTTCACGGATTTCTCTCGTCTGGGAGCCATGGATTTTGTATGCGTTACAAATTACTAACTACTAATTTCAGGAGATGCACATAGGGCCCAACTAAGTGGCCTAGTTGCTGTGGCGTAAGCCATACTTCTCAAAACAATCTAATTCAAGTAATTGGGAACAGTCTTAGTTCTACCCTTGAGGGTTCTTCCCTTCTTTACAAGCATCCGAATTTGTACGAATTGTTACGGCGTCGGCTAAATGAGCTTTCAGACAAATGAGATACCTTCTCATAAGACCTAAATTATTGTACCTGAGCTGGCATTTTATCTAAAAAACTTAACAAATGAAAGTTCGGATCATTAATATTCCCATTAGCAGTTCGTATTATGGAATGCAAAGATGCTTGTGACGTATTCAATAATTGTGTCAACCAGGTCTCCACACTACCTTCGGCTCTTACTGCTTTTTCCAGGGGAATAATTTCACTTTCAGAAGAAATTATTGCGATCATTTTATTGTATTCAATATCGTGAAACTTTACTAATTTTGTATTATCAAATATACTCAGTAAGTGATTTTGGATTGTATGAGAATCTGAAGCTTGTCCCAGAATTTCCAATAAAGCTGGATCCGAGACAAAAAAGAATCGTGGAAACATCATTCTCTTCTTTTCCAAATATCCACTTAACGACTTCTGACATAGCTCAAGTTGTTCTTGTAAATGAGGCAATAGATTCTTCAAAAGTTCATCCCCCACGCAGCAGTTAACAACGCCTGGTGTTTCGTGTGCTCTTTGCATGATTTTCTGCCATGATTTGTCAATTTTTGAGAATCTCTTCGCCTCTTTAGGCAACTGTTTGGCAATATCACCACCAACGAATACTGCTTCCAGATAAACCCACATATTTTGCACCAAGAGCCAACGTTCCAGAATTTCATTGGTATTTGATAAGTCGAATAGCCATTGTTGGATTTGCTTCTTGAAAGGCGCATTGTAACGATTGGACAAGAGTGATCCAAGTACCATTAAGCTATCTTCCAACTGACCAATTGTTTCAGCAGTAGTATCTCCACGAAGTAATAATTCTCCACGATTGTTAAATGTTTGAAATGTTAGTTCATGGACTGACCATTCATTTGTCACCTGACGCAATTTCGCTTCAATGTCGCGCTCTTTCATTGCAGAGATACAAATGTCCTCAATATCTTCCTTATGTGCCAACAGGGGGGCTTCCAAAATATTCTTCAAGCAGAAACCATCCGATTCAAACTCAAATATATGTTGCAACGAGTCCATAATTCGTTGCCAATGTCTTGGTTTCATTGCTTTATTAGCCATTAGTTCTAACAAGGGGCACATGTCATTGAATTCGTCAATAGTTTTCTTCAATGCAAAAAATGCAGGCCATTCTTTCAAGCCTTTCGGCAACTTTCTGCATCGATTTTGGAATTCCATCAATTCATTATTTATTTCCTCAATATTTACATCGCCCCATGGTATATCGTAGTAACTATTAACTCTATCGATAACGTCATTGTATAATTTATAGAGTTTCTGTAATAAATTCAACTCTTTACGAGTTTGTGCCAAGTCCGGGTAATCGGTCTGTCGCAATCCAAATAATTCCTCTCCGCTTTGAAATGTTTGCAACTTGCGCCACATTCCGTCGAAACGATTTTGAAAGAGGATTAATCTATCGGATGCTTCTCGAGGGGACAATCCAGCTTGCATTGGTCCTGCAGTTCGGTATTCGTTGCAATAGTCAATTTTGTCCTGCTTGAACTTAGATAAATTGTCTTTCAATTCAGCTTGTAATTGTGGTTGCATATCCAAAAGTTTCGTCTGGACTTGAAAAGCATGCCTGAGTAATTGCGTCCATGTGTCGCGCAAGTTATCAACAAGTTCACTAATTTCTCTCTCCACTTTTATATTATACTTGTTTAAAACGTTGAATGCTTCTTCAACTGGTTCTATTTTCAGTTCCATATCAACTTCTTGATCTCGTATTTTTTTTAAATTGTCCATTATCATTCGTACATCATCCAAATCTCTAATTGGGCAATCAATCTTTCGCTCCATTTCATTAATCACAGCATATACATAGTCCATTTCACGTTTATACTTTTTCTTTAGAGCTTGTCCAATACTACAACATCGATTACATCAATAAACATAGGAAACATAAGAAAATTGTCATTTCTGTAAAGTAAAGATTATCTTGTAAGTTTTAACAAGTCAATTACTTGTGGGTACATGATTGTATTTCCGTAAGTAAACCATACTTCAGCCTATCAGTTGAAATTGCTATAGAATTGCCAATAACTTGCACATCAAGTTCAGTACGTAATTTGTTATTTAATTCTTGATGCTTTTCCAACAAATCTTCAAATTCTGTCAAATGGATTTGTTGTAGTTCTCTCGCTGTCTTTTCGTTTCTCCAAAGGACACTATAAGGACGCCACTGTACAATAAATGCGTTCATTTCCTATACAAAGAAACAAAAACTATTTATACAAAATATTTAAGGATAAAATCTTTGAAATTCTGTTTTGAAAATAGAATTCCAAACAGGTCAGTTCACTTGCTAACAATTATACCGAATATATTATTTAATTTGCGTCTTCTAAATTGTTATCTGGATCACTTAGAGAATTTATATTTATTTATAATTATTATAGTCCTGAGCTATTCACCAATTTTTCAATTTTTATGCAGATCCATATAGCTACCTTTTTCATATCCAGTATGCATACGCTTAATAAACTTAAAGTTTTAATGATTTCCTTATTCTCCAAAACGTGATTGTAGAAATTTTTCGATTGCAATGGAAATGCGGGTTTCTCTTCAGTTGTCAATCTATAGAATCTGCGACGTCTTGTTCGAAGGTCTTCGTCCTTGACTTTGGCTGGTCCTTTTTGGCCCTTGTTTATGTTAGAGACAATGTCCATGAGTGTGTTTTTCTGACCGGCTAACTTACGCCAACCAGTTTGTTTCGGTGGTGTCTATTTTACATTATAGTTTGGAAGGTTTTGTGATGCAGGTATTTTGGTGTATTTACAATGAGTGCACAATATGTACATCGTGATCATTAACGTTTAAGTAAATTATAGTTTGTGATTTGTGAGATGTCAACAAGTTGATGTATGAATAAGTAAATTAAGTGTTATGTCAATGTAATATTTGTAAAATGTGAAAAACAAAAATCTATTAATATTAATTTCTAAAGAAGATAAATTTAATCTAATTATAGACAATTCAACGCATATCGTCACTCGTCACGTGACACCAAATAGTCTAACCAAATCTATGTTAACCTCAGTAGAAGGAATGAACTGATTCTAAATCCTCCACCTTGTGGAGATTTAAATGGGTGGAGTGGCTTATGGGTGGAAGCATGAAAGTGACTGCATCCAACCCTCCATCTGTATGCTGTATGCTGTCGTGAGAAATATTATTATGTGGATTAAGTGGATTATTATGTGGATTATGTGGATTATGTGGATTATATGTGGATTAAGTGAATTATTATGTGTATTAATTGGATTATATGTGGTACTCCACATATAATCCACTTAATCCACATATAATCGACCTAATAATCCACTTAGTCCACATAAAAATACATTTAATCCACATAATCCGCTTAATCCACTTAATCCACATATTAATACACTTCGCACGACATCATACAGGTGGAGGGTTGGATGTAGTCATTCTCATGCCTCCACCAATAAGCCACTCTACCCATGTAAATCTCCATAAAGTGGAGGGTTAAGAATCCGTTCATGCCTTCTACTAACATCATATATCGAAACTACGGAGTGATCAAAAATTAATGACGCTTTAATTGTCTTAAATTATTCTTAGAAATCAGCATCTATTCGTTGAATTGCCCTTCGTATACCACTTGGTATCAAAGTTATAATTTTCGTGACATACAATATTTGGCAATATCATAAATATCATATTTGGCAATATCAGTACAGCTACAGACGCTAGTTTGCTGTCACAAAAATTGTCGACAAAACTTTGACCACTTCTGGTATTATAAGTTATAATAGTTCCTGCAAATTACCACTGGTTTTCCCCCGGTCCACTGACCCACACCCTTTCCAACTGATGTAATATGTTTTGCCGCTAAAGTTAGTATCTCTTGCACGTCTTCTAAGTTCGGTTGAATTGAAACTTTTGGTATAAGAAGCACAGCTTTAAGCAGAAATATGGGCCGGCCAAGTTTTTCTTCTAAAATTAAGTTTTAATGAAAATGCAGGCAATTATATTTGAATATTCATGTCTAACCAAAAACAGTAAATTTCTTTCGCAAAACATCCAAACTTTGTTTAGTAATTTTCACCAGAACATCAACAACTTTTCTACTATAATAACGACGCATTTCGTTTACTGCATTTTTGACAATTTCTTGTAAAGTTTTACTCAATCCATTGCCAAATAATATATGGGGACGTTCAAAACACTCATCAATTGCAGTCCAATCAGATTGTTGATTACCTGATAAGTCTTGACGCACTTCTAATCCTTCTATAAAAATTCAATAAACCACACAAAATATTTTCCAACTTTTTTAATACCTTCAGTAAAGAATTCATCTCTTGATGACTCAGGATGTTCCAACTTTGCCTTTTTAACTAACATGAGAATTTCTTCAACAGCACGTTCTACCATTAAACTTTTATTGTGTAAATCACTAGCGGCCGTTCGACAAATTGTTTCGATTTTATCATTAAATTCTTCGACAGTCCAAGTTGATCCTTTTTCCGGTAATTCATGAAGTGTAGTTTCTTGCATCTTCTTTAAAACTTCCAATACTCGATTAACATAAACATCATTTACTCGATCAACTAAAACTTGGAACCTCTCCACGGCCACATTTGCATTTTTAATATAATCACGAATACTCGGTGATACCCAATCCAGTTCAATTACGCCTGGTTCAATAATTTTTATTAATTTATCTAAATGTGGCAAAAATAAAGGACGAACTTCAGGCTTAACCGATCTTACTGCTGCCATGAAATCTTTAATTAAGAATTGTAGCGAATCGTGTGTGAAATTAAAATGATCTTGTTTGCTATAAAGAGTAAAACAAATGACAGGAATTGGAAGGTCCATCTTTGCCATTAAGTCACTCTCCCTAATTAATAACGGGATAGTTATATGCAAATTGACTTTGAGCTTGTTTTCTTCAGTGCAGATCGTTAATAATGTACGTTTCAAACATTTGTCGACATCCGAAATATGCTGGTTCATCCAAACTGCAATTATATCATCCTGATAGTTACGTAGTAAATGGTCGGCCGACCGATTTCGTTTGGACAAGTCTTTAGTTGCTGGTAAGGTCTTCAATATAGGATGTGCAGTTATGGATTCCATTAGTTCCTCTAAATGACATATAAGAGATTTTGCCCATTTAATTCGTCCAGCAATTGGTGGAAACAACATTGGAATCGGCGGGTTATCCTTCTGTTTTTTATAAACTTTAATTATACGTTCAACTTCCTTTTCGGCATGTTTCAAAATTCTATCATATTTTTCTTCCATCTTACTAATGGGAATTTTCTCCGAAACTTTTTCAAAACGCACTAAAAATTTAATACCTTGTGGTGTTTCCCATACGCTTTCAAAACTTGCTTCGATTGTAGCTGCTAAGTGTTTAATTAACACTTCCACCTGACTATTGAAAGTTTCAAAATCTGCATCGAATGTTGTGTTTTTTTGATCTAGATAATCGTATGTCTTCGTCATAATAACATCTTTAATTTCATCGAATCTTTTTATGGCATCTTCTAGGCAGTCTCCTAGTAGAAGCCCTTCCATGCGCCGTTGGAAAAGTCCAGTGTAATCATCGATTAAATCAAACATCGCAATAATCTTTTTTATTCGCTCACAAAATCCATTAAATTTTCCAAAGACATAATTTTCAGAAAAGTTAAATGGTACTTGGTCAGGCATCAGTTCTTCCGCTTTGACTACTCTGTAAGTTTTTTGATAGGCGAAATTCAGCTGAATGCAATGTACGAGTTTATCCTTGACCAGTTTCCGTTCCTGTGACCAGATTGTTTGAGTGCCTCGATTGTTTATGTAGTCTTTGCATGATTCAATCATTTGATTAGTTATCTACAGATTAATAAGGGAAAATCAGTAAAGGAAATGAGCCGGTTCTGGCTCAGTCTGCAAATGGGGATTTAAAATGGAAGGCTGAAGGCTGGAAGGCTGTATGTGTTCTTACGAAAGAACCAGCCTTTCAAGCGGATTAAGTAGATTATATGTGAATTAGTGTATTAAGTGGCTTATATGTGGATTCAGTGGATTAAGTCCATTATATGTGGGGCCCCATATTATAATCCACATATAAGCCACTTAATTCACTAACCCACATTTAATCCACTTTATCTGCTTAATCCACATAAGACGTACAACCAGCGTTTCATAAAAACTCATACTGCCTTCCAGCCTTTCATAAGAACACATATAGCCTTCCAGCCTTCAGTCTTCCATGTGAAATCCCCATCTGCAGGCTGAGGCAGAACCGGTTCACTTCCTCTACTGAAATCCAATAAATAAAGCAAAAAATTTAAAAATTTCATACTTTGACCATTAACGCGGAAGTTCTTTCCGATGTATTATAAAACTGTGAAACATTGTGGATCAATCTTACTGTTTGAAGTAAACCTAACAAGGAATCTTGCATTTTTACCTAAAATATCACAAGTTATTTAATAATAAAAATCTGAACTTCACCACTTACCGGATCGTCCAAGTATAACGAGTGGCAATTTTTCTCTAATGCTTGAATGAATTTAGCGTTATCGATCGCTTCATTGTAACAAAACGTTATTTTTTTGTCCGTATCTTTCCATTTCCTTAGAAACTTCGATCTTGCCAATTCCAAGCAAAAAATCGTTCTTTGTACTTCAATGCCTTGAACACCTTCTACAATTTGGGAAAATTGCGCACCACGTTTTTTCCAATACTCCAATTCATCTTGCGGACCAGATGAGTCATTTTCCCTGCGAATTTGTTCGCTTTCTCGCAATACTTCGGTAAGTTTCTTTACCCACGCTTTGGTCCGGTCATCTAAAGGTCGTATAAATGAAGGATTCTTCGCTAATTCATTTAATTCTTCCAATGTATGAGCGCTAACAATTACTTGGTTGTCATCGAATATATTAGGTTGACCAGCACATTCTTCGCAAACTCGAAGTGCACTACAAAATGATCTCAATCCAGGAAGAAGTTGTGTTTTTATCATTGGACAATTAGCAGCTTCATCGTCAGTATCTAGTGGTGGATGTGCTAATGCTTCCATAAAAACATGTTCGATAATCCTTTCAATTGTTGTAACGAGACCAATTTTTTCAGCATCGATAATACCGCAGTACAAATCCTAGAATTTTTCATTCTAGAGGCACAAAAACATTTTACCTACTTAAATACCTTGTGGAAACCTTCTTCGGGTAATTGTTTTATTGTATTAGTTCTGAAGATATAAACGCAAATTCCTGTTAAAGGTACTTCCCAGCCATCAGTAAGAAATAGTTTTTTCTTCTTCACTGTGGGTTTTGGAGGTGATGGTCCCTGTGATGCTTTGCTAACTCCTGGTTGTAACAGTCGTGATTTTGTGGGTTCTATTGATGGTGTGGGATCTGGTTCTTCCATATCTTGATAGAACCACATTAATTTTGATCTCATTTGAGGAAGAAACAGTTGATTTATTTCATCCAACTGTAAAATATTTTTTCAAAAATTAATTTTATTTTATAGACATGTCTGCGGTCACGAATCTGAATTTTTAGACTCAACTTTCTGAATATTTTCTTCTACTGGAACCACTTTTTTCATAGGCCTACTCCCAACTTGAATCTCTTTAGTAATTAGAATCAATGTCGACCATAAACCTAATTCTTATTCGAAATGTGTGAAATGCAAAACCAATAATGATAATCATTCAATCAAAGGGTTTTTTACGGAATTGGATATTTACACCATTATGATGAAATTTTCCTGTTGTATTTAAATTAGCGCGATGTCAGAAATTAGATTCCTTATAAGTTGGACAGAAAAAAAACGAAAATCGTAATGTTTGAATAAATAAGAAATGAATTGAGTGCCCACAATTACATAAACTCAGTTTTCAAATTTTGCATACAGAGAGACAATATTTTGAAAATAAAATTTGGTTTTTTGGATAACTTTTAGGGATCAAAATACAAATCAATTATTAATATAGCAATATTATATCCACTCCAATCATAGAATGATTCGACATTACTAAGAAAGCCGATTTTTTTTCAAACTTTGCCTAAGTGAAAAAACGAGCTTGAGTTCGAGTTTTTTTGATCTTTTGAACTTGTTGCGCAAAATGCTTCCCCTCTCTGCACCCGACCCACCATAAACATTAAATTCTTGAAATAAAAATAGTATTATATGAGCGATTATGACAGCCATTGTTCACAAGATGATGTTTGAGCCCACGAGCCGGTAGGCGAGTGGCGCAATTCATCTGAGTGAACAATGGCCATAATCGCGAATACAATACTACGCTTTTTCTACACCTTGCACTATTTTTAACACAAAATACAAATTGTGATTTCTCGACGAAGCAACGTAACTGACAATTGAAACAATATGGCGGGCGATCACATACAGTAATTGTCGGAATTCTTCG